>LPNX010285779.1:0-11981 GCA_001517045.1 Pseudotsuga menziesii | reverse complement strand
TGGCACCTCACGAAACCTTGATCTGGTTCTGCTGCTTCTCTTCTCCAAAGAACTCAGCCTCCAAGCTCTGCAACACAAGAGGAAGACCTCCAAGGCAAAGGTGTGGGAAAAGAGAGTTCCAATTCCTCCAGCATAACAGTGCAAAAATTCAAGTCCCCCTTCATGGACCTCCCTACCTCTATTTATATGATAAAGAAGAGTTAGGGGCGAAGCCAAAGTGATTACAACTGAAGAAGTCAGTTGGAAAACTACCCAAACTAATCCGAAAAGGCGTGTTTTTATGTTTAAATGTTAAGAAACCTATTCACAACTATGAAGGAGGACAACCCGCGAATGATCCGTGAGTTTCCACAAGAGCATCCCGCGAATATAGCCATTCGCGACTTGTAAAACACAAGAGTCGCGAGTGATTCGCGAGTTGCACATAAGGAGAGTCGCGAATACACAAAAAACGCATTTTTAAGGTATTTTTGGACATTTTCAGACTTTGGTGTCTTCTGGAAAGTTTTAGCTAACAGAAATACCTTTCCAACGGTATAGAAATGAGGTCAAACGGAGTTACAAAACTCAAGATAGGTGTTTTTTCAGTGACTTTCATGAAGTGCCGACATGCGACGAAATCATGGGAAAGTGGTCACAGGCAGAGAAGTGTCATTTTGGGCTATAACAAGTACCCAACCTATCTTGAATCTCTTCCCATATGCTCTGCCAAAATCCTATTGAGCATCAATGCAATAAACCTGTAGGGAGCACGGAGAGTAGAGGTGTCATATTCTCCAGAAGGTCTAGTTCGGAAATTCTTTCCTGGTATCATCATTCTCTTTACAGTCTCCACCAGGTCCATAGCTATCTCCTTCAACCAACTTTCTGTCAAATAAACCTGGGGCGAGGATAGATGATAAGCCATAGAGACATATGCAGGGCTATATGCAGCATAGCCTTTCTTAGCAGTGTTCTCTAGAATCATTGTCGTCACATCTGCCCTAGGCAGAATCCAGCGTATTACTTTTGAACAGGGAAATAACTCGGGCCTCGTAGCTACTTTCATTAGGGCTGATCTCTGGCATAGATCGTCAGTTCCTCAAAACCGACATTAGGTACATTCTGGTTTGTGATCATTCTATAGATTTCTCCCCACTTCTAGTCTGGTTCAACCCCAGTAGTGGCTTTGGTATCTTCGTAGATAAACTCTACATTGGTGATCATTTCTACTTCAGGCTCCCCTTCAACCATAGGATATTTCTTCTTCTGTCTCTTTGACATGTTGTCGTTATAGCAATCAACCTGTCACAGTCAAAGCATGTTCTTAGACTAACTGAGCTCTTAGCAAGTGTTTAAGCAATATACAAGAAAATATATCAATTTAATTACCTCCTCGACATGCATGCTGTAAACATAAGTTAAACACAGTCTTTTACGAATGAAATATTTAACAAGGAACAATGCTGCAAGCTTCTTCCTAAAATTTCCTAAACTCCACTGTCTCAAAACCTTAAATGACAGAACAACCTCCGTCTCACATAGGGACTTATCGGACTGATTCTACCGCAGGCTCTCAACACCAATATCAGAAAATACTAAACCCTACGCAGCACTCGTCCTTGAGGAAAACCCTAACCGACCGAAAAGGAAAATCCTCCTGAGTCCCACAGGATATGGTAACTGCAAGAAAAACGACCTACTAACCCCTGGCCGATCATGAAACGACCAAGAAAAGGGTGGTGCAAACAGCGAAGTGCTTGTCTGCACTGTGCCCTAACCAATTGCGCCGGCACAAACACATCCATAACGGTTCAATGGCATACAGACTCAGATTCTCATACTACCCAACCAATGGAAAACCTAACGGCTCAAAAAATCAACCAATAAAAGCCAAAAATAACAAAACCATGGTTTACCTACCTAGCAGAACTTAATGTAATCGATTGGATGGAACGAACTTCCACGAGAGCAGAGCAAACGAACCAGGTTTTGACAGCTAGACGCGTGCAAATGACACAAACCAATGCAAATGTCAAAGTCACAATACGAATAAACAATATAATACATGTCCTCTATATGTATAACAATCGGCGGGAGACTTATCGGCGAACAAACCTATCGGCGGACAAAACTTAAATTAGTCAGAAGGATGAGTTTCGGAACATCGAAACTCATCCTCCTCCACAACATCGGTAATGTACAGTTGTACCATTGCGGCTTTACTTGTTGGAACGGGTATCAGAACTCGGAAACCCTAAGCTCTAGAGAGTCGACGAGAAAACAGACTGCTTTCAGAACATCTCGGCATTAGTCTCCCGCAACGTCGGCAATGATATATACTAGGACTCTGGCTTACTTCGGTAAAACAACCCGACAGCGAAAAAAACATGATCGGATATAAAAATCACTAAGTGCTAAGCTCGGAACATCGAAATCGAGGAGAAGAGAAAATGAGCTCCGATGTATCAGTGAGGGAGTCCAGAAGCTCTTCAGCAGGTTTGACGGTTTGGCTTCCGCAACGTCGAAAAGATAGTCCACTATGCTTCCGATATCGGAAGGATAGTCAACTAGTCTTCCAATACAAAAAAATGAAATAGACTAAGTTTTGTAAGGAAAAAACTAAACTCAAGGCAGCTTAGGTGAAAACAAAATACTTCTAGGCCAGATTTAATAAAAACAAATAAAACGGGGCCCCTAAAATTGAAAATTTTGGGAAAAAAAAAGTTGCAGCTGCAACAATTGGCGACTACCTAATGAACACAGATCTCTGAACAATTTACTCTCTGATCAACAGACTGTTTTGACAATACCAACATGCTAAATTCTTCAAGATATCTGGATTTCCCAAAATTTCAGATGTATGCACTTTAATCATTGATTTTAGTCCAAGTTAAGGAACAAGGGAACCAAGATTTCAAAGTCTAGATAATTCTTTTGAGGCCAAGAGTATGAGTTTCGTTTTACCTCTGTCTTTGAGTAATTTCTAGCTTAGACACCATAGGATCGTAACATATGGTAAACAGATATATCCGTTTGTTCCTCATTCCCATGCCATTTTGCACCTTTTGTGCTTTTGGACTTTTGTCCTATTTTGAGTCCTCCTGCTTGCCTTCTTTCTAAATTTTAATTCAGGCTCCTCTATCCATAGTGTCCTTTTGTGTGAGAGATATATTTAGCTTTCAACTCACTAACAGAGAAGAACTTTGGCAATCTTATACATACTAATATGGTTCAGTAATTGCTTTGATACATATTGCTTTTTCGAGGAGATTTTGACTCTTATTTGTCTTTTGGCTTTCAATTCATGGCATGGAATTATTTAAATATAATACACTATTTACCTTGCTTTCTTTCCATGGGTCCTTTGCTGTCACCACCTCGGACATTTTTTAGTGAGATGAATGGAGCCTCAAAATAGTGTTATGGACATGTTGATCTTGAGTTATTTCACAAGGATTAAGCAGGACTTCAATGTGTTCATAACCATTTATGAAAACTGCTAAACTTGAAGAAGTTCTTTCAAATATTATATGAATTAATAATACACAGTCTTGTAGTCAAAGATTTTAGTTAACCCAGAATTCTGATGAACTCTATGCAACCAAAAGTCGTGCTTCTTTATTAAACATTACAATCAATCAAACTCTAAGTAAATAAAGCAAACAAACCAAAACCCTAAAAAAAAAAACCAGATGTTTATTTATGTACAAGACAACCAAAATAAAAATATCAAGAAAAATAAGGTTTGAGAACTAAACCATTTACTGATAAGTTCTCTTCCCACCCCTGTAAGTCTTTCAACTTATAAGTCGAGGAGCCTAACTTTGCTGCAATTTGAAAAGGGCCTACCCATAACTGCTGAAACTTGGTGTGCTTTCCCTTTTCATCATGCAGTTTATCCCACTTGAAAACCAGATCTCCTACTTTGAATTCTTTGTTCCCAACTTTGTGTTTGTCAAACCAACGCTTCACTATTTCTTGTTGATGCTTAAAACTTTCTTTGGCTTTGGACCTAGACTCTTTTGACTCCAACAGATTATAGATTCTGATTTGTAGAATTTCATTATCGGTGCCCCTATATTCTTGAGCTATTATGGGAGATGGCAACAAAATATTAGGAGGAAGGACAACTTCTTTTCCATAAACAAGAGTGTATGGTGACACACCTAAGGAATTCTTGGGTGTGACTCTATGAGCCCAGAGAGCATTAGGTAACGCTAAATGCCAACTTCTTTAATTTTCTACTACAGTTTTCTTTAGAATTCTAATCATATTTTTATTTGTGGATTCCGCCAAACCATTTCCTTGTGGGTAATCATTTGCAGAATAATGCAACTTCATTCCTTGATCTTGGAGATTGCTTTGGCGCGTTTTGGATCAATGATCATACCTTCCTTTGAGATGATGAAACCCAACAGCTTACCTTCCGTCACAGCAAAGATGGATTTCTTGGGGTTGAGGGAAACCCCAAATTTCCTGCATCTTTCCAATAGTTGTTTCAAAGCAGATAAATGATCTTGTCATTTTTTAGAGTAAATGGTTACATCATCTAAATACACAACGCCAGAATTATGGATCAAGCCCCTGAAAACTATATCCATAGCTCTCTAGAACATGGCTCCTGCATTTATTATCCCAAACGACATTCGTATGTATGTGAATGTTCCCCAAGGGGTTCGGAAGGTTGTTTTAAGTTGATCGTCGAGGGAGACCAGGACTTGGTTGTAACCTGAAAAGGTTGTTTTAAGTTGATCGTTGAGGGAGACCAAGACTTGGTTGTAACAACGAGAACATCTCAGATCCGACTACTTTCTGTAAAATCTGCTCCATTGGAGAAACATGATAATTGTCTTTCTCAGAGGCCTGGTTCAGGTTTCTGAAGTGTACACAGAGTCTAATTTCGCCATTCTTCTTCCAAACAGGTACTAAGTTAGCGATCCACTGTGTGTGCCTAACGAGAAATATGACCTTGGACGAGAGTATCTTATCAAGCTCTTTCTTGACAGAAGGCTCTAAACTGCGGTGCATTTCCTCGGATTTTGTTGATATGGTTTTACCTCAGGTTTCATCAGGATGTTATGGTGCATGACACTGGTGTCAAAAGTCCTGAGTTCGTTATATGTCTAGGAAAACACATCCTTAAATTCCTTGCATAGTTTAATAAAATTTCTTCTTTCATCCCTGGAACAATGAATTCCAAGATTGATAATACATGGGTCTTGTTCTGTTCCCAAATTGATGGGGTGTAATTCAGGGTTGAGCTATGGGTCTTGCAGTTGGTGGTCTGTCTAAATTTATCTTGTAAGTCGTAAAACTTCTCTAAACTGATGACAGACTTGGGGATGATATTGGAAGGGTCAGATAAAGACTTTTCATGATTAGCTTCGTCAATGGCCATACCTTCGAAGGTGTCTTGGGCTAAAAGGAAGTCTAGTATTTGGTGGTCATCATCGAACACTTTCCAATTTGTGACATTGTCTGGTATGGAAGGTCAGTACATCAATTCAATAGAGAAAGTTTCTAGAGACAAACCTTCAGGTGGGATTAGTCTAGATGCACTATTGGCTAATAGATCAACGTCGAAGTTTTGTGATCTAGGAACAAATTTGATATTAAATGCTGAAAAAGGAATTAGTCATATCTCTGATCAACCTTTGATAATTGATTAAGCGTGGAGATAAACAATGTATTCGATTTTGTACATATTTTACTATGATTTCAGAGTCTCCTACGCATTCAATTGCCCTTGCTCCCATATCAATATCCTTCCTGAGTCCTTAGACTAATGCCTCATACTCAGCTACGTTGTTAGTACATTCAAACTCCAATATGCATGCGATCATTGTTTTGATCCACTTTGGATCAATAAGTACACATCCTGCACATGCTCCCTCCTTAGATCTAGAGTCATCAAAAAACAAAGTCCAAACAAATGGATCAATTCTGAAGTTAGTATTTACATTATAAACATTATGTACAATAGTACTGGAGAATGGCATAGAAGTAAGATGAGCAATCTGAGATTGTTTTTGCACATTCTTTGTTGGCGAAACATTAGCATGTAGGTCTCCAAACAATGTATCAAATGTAAAATGTTCAATTTGATTATCGAAAAAGGAGACAGATTCATTAGAACCGTCGAGATCAGTTACAGTTTGTTTCATGAATGGTTCTCTGTCAACTTTGAGTTTATTAGGCTACCCATTAAGGGGTAACCACAAGTGAGACTAATCGGGAGCAAATTAACCTTTCAGTTTTTCTGACCAATATTGACTTAACCACATACCGTAAGTCTCTAGGATATCCGCAATTACAATATCAATAGTCTGATGAATTCAGGGATATGCAGATAATCTGAGTAGAACATTCTTCAATCTTCCTACAACTTTAACCTTGGATCTATCTAATTGTACACTTTGGATAGGACAGGTTTCCCATGTAGCATTTAGCTTTTTACACACAGAAAGAGGCATGACATTAGATGAAGCACCTGAGTCTACCATGCTGTTATGTACATTCTTGTTGAAGATTTCAAAAGTAAGTAAGAAGGGTGGAGTGCCCTTGCTTCCAGGCTTTGGGTGGTTTGGTCGGGGAGAAGATTCAAGATTGTTATTCTGAGCTTCTCTAGGTTTTTTTATCATGATGCTTTTGGGCAAGGAATCCCTTATGGAAGGGATTGTGAGAAGATCAAATAAAGATATGTTTTCCTTGACCCTTTTTAGATCCTCGGCCAAATTGTATTCTGGCTCAAGAATGAGAGTATATTTTTGAGTTTGAGTTTTACCTTTGTTGGGAGCCTGTGTCGCAGGTGATGATTCCTGCGGAGCTGACCCTTTAGATCTAGTATTGTGAGTGTGTTGTAGGTTGAAAACTGTGTCACGTTCTTCTTCCTCTTCTTCTAAAAAGAAACTCATAGTGCTGACCTACTGGTTATCTTCCTCATCCTCTTGGGGAGGTTGTGAATCTTGAGTGGACTGATCTTCAGAGGATTTAGGAATGTTTGGAGTTCTTGCAGCTAAGGCTTTCAAGATAGAAATTATTTCTTCTGAGGTGAACCCCTTGCTAGGATTTGGACGTGGTGGATTTTGAGGAGGTTGGTTGGGTCTCCTAAAAGGTGGCTTATTAAATCCTCTATTGTTGCACTGATTTTCATTGTTAGTTTTATTGAGATCCACCATCTCATTAGACATTCTCTGAAGGAGCTTCTTTACTTCACTCATATTGAACAAATCTTAACTAGCAGCAGTAGGTTTAGGAAAACTGTCACTTTTCTTGCAGGAGGTAGACACTTGTTCAAATGATGTGTCCGGGTTGTCCTTAAGACAAAACATGTCCCTTTCGACTTGTATTGCTTCAGAGAAGGCATCTTGCAAGGACTCCTTATGAGCCCTTTTAACCCACATGGCTATTTGGGTCGGGATACCCTTAATACAGTAAGCTACCAGTAACTCCTCAACATGAAGTATTATACTTGGAATCCTATTCTTCAAATATGAAAACCGATGATTGTAATCTTTGACCCTTTCTTTACCCTTAGTCTTTATGGAAGAAATATCTATGACTAACTCCTCTTGGGTCTTGTCATCCCCAAATTTCTGAGTGAAGAGTTCGGAAAACACATCCCATGATGGGATGGAACTAGCTTCTAAGGCAAAATACCAGGTAGAAGCTTTTCCCTCAAAGGTGTAAGGGAATACTCTGCAAACCATGTCTTCATGTATGACGTTCCTAAGTCTGATGGCCTGCATAAAAGATTTGATGTGGTCTTCCATAGGGATTTTGTCATCTAGATCAAATTTTGGAAGCCACTTCTTAGGTTTTTTAGGAAACCTATGTTGATCGCCTAAAACAAACACGACATCTCCATCCAAACAAGGCCTGTTATGTCATTCATCAGCCATAGGGATAGATTCCTCTGATGAGGTCGAAGGTTTAGAATCGGACGATTCATGTGAGGAAGATGAAGAAGAGGGAGGAGATGGGGGTGGTCCTCCTGCTCGGATGTTGTGTCGAGGTGTGGTTGACTCCTGAAAAAATGAATCTAGATCTAACCCAGGGGTAGATGGTTCACTGAAAAGGTCACGATGTCTTTCAGTGTTTTGGTCACCTGAGTTACGATTACCTTGATTATTGTCTTGGGGAAGAACCCGGGTCAGACGCTCTTTAGTGAACTGTCTTCGAATCTCAGCAACGTTATGGGAGTTACCCTTCAATATTTATTCAACTGTGATGGGTCCTAGGATGTGTGATACGAGAACGTATCTGTTTGTTAGGGTACTTTGTTCCTGCCCAGAGGTAGCTGGGACTGCATCTGAACCTTGTGCTATATGTTCCCCTGACGTAGACACGTGGGCGCGACTACAAGTGACAATCGGATCTCTTGCTGGAGGAGGTGATTGAGTGTTAGGCATGATGTGTTGGCCCTCCTTCTAGCACCATTTGTTGAAGCCTCAGTTTTTGAATGTGGCTGAAAAGGATGTCTAAGACTTACAACATAGGAAGAAAACCCAACCAAAGGCTTCAAGCAATCCCATGCAAGTATTGCTTTATCCTTGAGTTGTTTAAAGTAGTGATCTCCCACGGATATTTCAATAGCCTCTGCTGGCTTTTGTGAGTTTGATCCACAGAGGATCTGTTTCCTGGATTGGAAAACAAGATAAGTGGTAGGAAGAAAAGGAAAATCAAATCTAATTATGAAAATAATCCTGATCTAAATATAAGCTACCTATAGAATATTTTGAGTTGATTTGCAGGTGAACCAAAGGTGTGAACATACAAGAATTTTCATCTAATCAACAGAAATGTAAATTAGATTAGGAACTTATCACCCAACTTACAGTTAATTAATAAAAATCAATTAATAATGACTAAATATTATATCATTCGAAATTAACCTACATAGCACATGTTAGTTGAAAAACCAACATATTTTTCTACAAAGTATTACTGTTTAATCATTTGCAGAAATAGATAAAGACAGTTAACAGAATAAATTCCTTAGAGCTTTATCAATGCGTTAATAAATAAAAGAGAGAAAACTGAGTTAGAAATAAACACATTTAATGATTGCAAATAAACAACAGCATCATCTGACCATTCGAAACAAGAAAAATTTGAAATCTGTCAAAGAAATTCAATCAGATCAATGACAAGAGATATGAAATAACAATACTATATTGATTCAAGGTTTAGCAAGAAATTACATAAACCTCGTGAAAAACAGAGGTGTTTCTCAGTCTCTTGGGCCAATATTTCCCTTTCACAAAAGTCCATTAACACATCTGAAAACTACCTCTTAAATAATTATTATGAAAGAATGAATTTCCCTCAAAAAGGGGATCAAATCAACTAAACAAAACTAATATCCCAGAAAATCCCTCCATATTTTCCATATGCCTAACAACTTCTTGATATCAGGATAGCTGGCAGATTCAATGCCAAGTTGGGCATTGCACTTATAATCTTCTATTTCATTTTTGGCTAGCTTATGCCAAACACGAATATAGATGTGGATATTCCCTTCAACTGCAAACGGTCATTTGATTAACTGATCCACATCATCTATACTGACATGATCAAGCTCCTTGATATTCTCTTATGATTCATTCCTTCACTACTCAACATGATGTTCAATCATCAACCCTGGTGGACATGCCTTGTTAATGAGTACCATTGCAAGAAAACATAAAACATCCATCAGATTGTCTGCAGCATACCATCTCCTGCTACAAATGTCTTGTGCCTTCCTGATAGCTTCAGAAATTGAATCATCTAGATCCTCCCAGGCTCGCAGGATAGTCCTGATTTTCTTAAACTGCAAATTGCTGAGAATGGTGATGTTGTCTGGATTGTCTTTCATATACCTTTTCCAATCCACAAATTCATCATATGCCTTTGAAGCTTGTGTCATTTTATCAACCAGATCTTCCAAAACAGCAGACATTTTATCAAAAGTTACATGAGTCTCAAAAATGTTATCCAAAGTCTTAAATAGCTCACTGAGTAACTCATGATGATCCCTATTGGTTTGAAGAGCTAGCTCTTTGACTTCCTCTGGAGAGAACTTAAAAAATGAAGATGAAGCTACACTTGCAGTTGCATCTTTATACCGTTTTTCCAACAAAACTACCTTATGTGAAAAAATAGTATTGGTAGTCTTCTTCTTCTGTAACTCATCCTGAAGAGCAACATTCTTTACCTGCAATTCATTATACCTGTCATCAGATGTTTTTACCAAATTAATAATTTAGTCCTCATGTTGTTTTCTGACTTATTCCAATTCCTCCTTTAATCTGATAATTTATGCCTTCTTCTTATCAAATCCCCTGTTCAAAGTAGTGATATCATCAAAATTAGCACCTATAAAAGCCCCTAAAATAAAAGCAGCATCTATAGCATATAACTATGGATCACCAGATTGTTGAGTCCATACAATCTCATTAGAAAGAGATGCATCCACACTGCTTTGATCTCTACCCCTCTTTTTTTCTCTCTTAACCACTGATTTATCATATTTGCTATAATGATAATCTCCAAGAGATATTACAATGTCCTCATTGAATTCATCTCTTATCGCATCAATGGGAGGTGCATCAATACCCATAGATATCAAATAAGAGGTTTGAGTCATAGTATGAGAAGGCATAGGCATAATAATGTGTGAGGTGAGTAAAGAGCAAGTACTACTTTGGATAACAGTCACTTCATGAGTTGAGGGAATATCTGGAATAGAGGTTTCAATGGATGAAACATGCATGGTGGCAGCTGGAATTGATGATGGTGAAAGTGCTAAGGCTTTCTCATGAACATGAGATGTTATTGAACTAAAAGAAGGAATATGTAAGGGAACCTTAAAGACTAGAGATGTAGTAGATTGTGGAATATGCATTTGTACAGAGATAAGTGTAATGGAATCAGGTAGACATGTGGCATCATGATACAGCTGAGACATCAAAGGTGTCATGGTAGAACCAGTAGACAAGGATAATAATGCTAAGATCGATGAGAAGAGTAATGTCGAAGACGATGAACAAGGATCAGAAGAATATTGTGATTTTGGGAGAGCTGATGAATATTTCCCATTGCTGCCATTAAACAAATTCATGAACTCCTGCAAATCATTACCATTTCCAACCTCCTCAGTGACAGACACAGGGGAAATTCTTTCATCCTCCTCTTCTGAATTGGTCAAATCTATAGTAGGGGCAGGGAGTGATGGAACTTGAACCTTCAATTTATTGAGTGTTTTCTCCTCAACCTGAGCTTGTTCAGATTGAGCTTTATCAGTAACAGTAGTTACCTGAGTATCCACAACTAGTTGAGAAGTTTTGATTTCTTGAGTGTCCAATGTAGAAGTCATCCTGGTCAACTTCTGTTTAAATTGCTCTGCAGTATGTATTAAGGTCTTAACCTGCTGATCAACAGATGATTTTGGAATACCTTCCATGGCACTTTTACCTTTATTTGTGGTTGAACTTGTTGCTATGGAAGGGTCTTTGGCTGCTTGAGCCTATTTTTCTTCCCTGTCTCTTATGATTTTTTCTTGAATATCCAATTCCATTGCCCCTGTAGTGTCGGACCCTGTCTCTAACTTCCTTTTGATATAATAGCATTTGACTCTGCTCTTCTTTACTTTTAGCCCTATCCAAAACCTCAGAGAAAGTGTCAACTCCTTGGTAAATGAAGTCATCTGGAACTACTTCATGAATGTATCCTACTTTGAAATGATTTTGTTTAAGGTGTGTTATCCCTAAAGTTGGACCTAGACTACGGGATCCAAGCTTAAGGAAATCTTTGTTTGAAAATGTTCAAATCAAATGAAATTAAATTAAAAATAAAATCTGGTATCAAACTAAGACTAATATAACCTCACAGTACTATAGGGTACTAGGCTCGTATCACCTGTTTGTATAGTTTTCACAGTTTAGGTATAAAATCAAAAATCACACAATTTACACTGAATGGGGGTGGTATATATCACAGATGGGTAAATACAGGTA
>LPNX010285742.1:23814-53641 GCA_001517045.1 Pseudotsuga menziesii | reverse complement strand
GAGGACAATTTCATTTTCTTCCTAGATAAGAAAATGAGAGGAGAGGACAAGTTAGTCAAAGCAAAGCCTTAAATAGATTATGAGGCTCTACACTGCCACGAAATCCAATTGGCCCCAATCAACCCAAACTTCATCTACGTTGTTGTAGTATCAAATTTCAACTTATTTTGAAAAAATAATCTAAAGTAAACACTAACGAGCCGGAGAAACTAGGTTTTTAGATTTTTCCATTTATGTGATCGCTTATATCAAATTAAATATGGATGTCACTAGTACTAGTATATTTCACTTACACATCCAAAACTAATTAAATATAAATGATATACTTACATTTATTTGGTACGGATGTCATTTTATAATTTTTTATATTATTTTTTTATTTGGAAAATGGAAAAGTATCAAAACCAGATAAATTTTGTCATTTCAATATTTATAGCAAATAGAATGTTAGATAACTAGATTTATAATATAATTAAAAATTATCAAAAAATATTATTTTATTTATATTTCTTTCTTAAACTATCCAAATTTTATAATACAATTTTGTATTTATTAAACATCCAAATTGCGATCATAACTTAAATGTATATTTAGTTATATAAATGATTAATTTCCTTTTTAAGGTCCGATAGACCAAATTTTGGTCTCGGGGGACGTTAACCATCAGCATCATCATCATCAAATAAAAAACTAAAATGTATTAGATAATGAAGAATAGTAAAATTTTCATAATAGACTACAATCTCATCATGCAAGGCTAAGAATGCTAGAAATTGGGCACAATGGACTTAAGAAAATAGTATTTAAAACCAGATGAAAGACAAAATCCAATGTATAGCATATTTTTCTTTTAAAAATGTCTTTTTTGTGTGTTAAGTTTCATGTTTTTTTCGCAACAAGTAGATATATGCATGTTATTTGATAACAATAGTTTATTTTGAACTATCTATAAATTATTCTTGGAAAATCCATTATTCAAAATATTTAACTAAAAAATATTTTTTTTCGAATTTAAAATAATTAAATTTATTTTAAATTTAAATTATAAATTTATAATAAAATATAAATAAACTATTCTCACAACAATGATTTTAATTTATAGTCTTATAAGCTATTATTTCTCATTTCCTATTTATGCTAGTCTATAAAGAAACTTGCATATTTTTATAACATAAGTCAAGAATATTACTAGAAGTATGTAAGGACGCTTGAATATGCTTGTTTTATGCTACATTGCAATAACCTATATCGTATTTAAATGGACATTTTTTAATTCATTTTTGTTTTAATTTCTTTCAAATTGTAATTATATTTGTTTTATCATATATTTTTATAGCAAAATTATCCAATTGCTATATATTTTCAATCTCTTCTTAGGAGGCACGTACTAAGCAACTTTGTTGCTTATTCCACTTGAATATTAAGTTTTTTAACCTTTTATGTATAAAAGTCATGTTGATATTTTAGAATTGAAAAAAAAACATAACCATTGTACTGAGTAGATTCTTCTTATGAATAATTATACATTAAATAAGTATAGGTATATGAATATAAATAAATTATAAGATTTTTTAAAATATATTATAAAAAAAATTAAAATTAAGATTATTATTAGAATTTTACAATATGAATAAGGTAAGTATTTAATTGATAATTTGATATTTAAAAACAAAACAAAAAACTACTTGGTTGTTGGAAAGTAATGTGCAATTTTTTTTTATATTGAAACAAATTCAGATTTTTTATAATTTTTGTTTTAAGTTTAAAAATATAAAATTAAGTGGAAAGCTGAAATATTTTTTTTTATATTTTTATATAAGTTAAAGACTTGTTAAATAAAAATCGTAAGTGTATTGTAATTTTGTGTGATTTTTTAATAGATTATATGATAATATTAAAAAACAAATGAAATTTAATTGTTATAATAAATTATATGATAACATTCAAATTGAAAATGGAAATGAAATTTGTAAGATAAAATGACATTCCATAAGAATATAATATTATTGGAATGTATATAGTATAATGTAGTCAATTTATGAATTAGTTGATTGTTATATTGTTGGCAAGTGATGTCCACATTATTGATAAACTTTAATAATTAACAAAAAAAACACTTTATTAAATATGAGGGCGTGTAGGGACATGGATTTCAACCCACAGAGCATAGGGACATGAAATTACAAAGTAAAACATCATATATGGATTTCAAAACATCATCAAATTCAGAGAACATCCCTCATACAAGTCTGATACAAGATTCCTTTAAGATTGAAGCCAAAGCTATGGAAACTAGTGATTCAATGGCATGTGAATGCAAGCTTTTCACACACGAATTTATTGGATTTAGAGCCACAGAGAATATGGGCATGAAATTACAGAGTAATACATCATATATTTTTGTCACAAAATCATCCAATTCATAGAATATCCCTCATACAAATCTGGTATAATATTGCTTCAAGATTGAAGCCAAAATCCATGAAAACTAGTGACACAATGGCATGAGAATGCAAGCTTTTCACACAGGATTTTCTTGGATTTCGAGATAAATAGAATATGGAAATGAAGGTGCAGAGTATTACTTAATATATGGCTTCCCCGACATCATAAAACTCATATAAAAGACCTCATAAAATTATGATATAAAACTACTTCAATAATGAAGCTAAAACTATGAAAACTAGTTATTCAAGAGCATGGGAAATGCCAGCCTTTCATACATGTATTTATGATATTTTGACTTACAAAGCATATGGAAATGATATTACAGAGACATACATCACACATCAAATCTTTGGAATCAACTATAATTAGCAAAGCACAAACACCACTCCAACAAGTGTGCCATCAACATGAAACCAAGGGGGGAATGGAGAAGAAGGAATGAGAGATTAGGGAGATAGATGAGAATTCGAATGTATGGACCTTCAACCTGCAACTAACACTCCTTCATTAATATCCAAGGTTAGGTATGAATGTCCTCTCCATCAACCAACTTGGAAAGGAATCCAACTCCCTTGAAATTGGTTCACAAGCAAGGAGAGTGAACACTCACCGTGCAATGGAGAAGTAAAAACTCTCCAAAATGACAAAGGCCAATTAAAAAATGATCAAAATCCATTCTCATTTCTTATTACATCCTTTTATTAACTTCACGACGCTTCCTAAGTTCGAATTTCCCTCCATGGGATTCCTCCTACTCATCTTAGTGGTTTAGTAACTCTCATGACACTTGTCTTCGTCTTCATGCTCCAATTCTTTCCCTAATTCGGATGGCTTCCTCTAACTCCAAAATTAAACCTATTGGTGAATATTTTTATCCCTATCACGTCATATTTTTCATATGCCTGCATTCAAGTCTGAATTTGTCATACTTGTCATAGAATCTTTCATCATTTGTTGTCATAGAGTGCATGGAATCTCCTTCCAAGTGGCACACCTTGTATTCTAGTCTCTTCCTCTTCCATGCTAGTTACTCTCCTTTAACTATTCAAATTCCTTAGCTCATTATATGATATTTGACACCACATAACTCTCCAATAACGTTACATTATCCATGTGTTAGAATTTGGATGAAGATCATGCAAGTGTGTGGGGAATCTAGTCATCCAAAGGCTCCACAAGATTCCAAGTGTCTTCATGAACACATGCCACCTTATTTTCTTAGCATTTATCATTTATGTGACCCATTTAAATGTGAATATGGTAAATTAAAGTCATTTTGGGTCCCATATCCCCTTATTACAAAATTTATGTCTCCATCTCAACCTAGGGAACTAGTAGTTGGTGGAACATTATTTGCAAGTAAACAATATGTCTCCATCTCAACCTAGAAAACATTAGTTAGTGGGACATGACAAAAACATTAAATACTCATCCCCCTAAACAAATAAATTAATATTATTATTAATTTTTATTTTTATTTAAAAATTTAGTAATATATCTTTGTTGGTGAGTGTTTAGTTATTACAACTTATCTCGTAAAATTACCTTCCTATAAATTTGGCAATGCATTCCAATTTTGGTCGGTAGTTAACCAATTTGATTATTTTTTAATATTGGTTACTTCACATGGATGCATTGGGTTTTAATTTTTAATTTTTAATTTTTAATTGTGTTGTATGAGGATACTTAATTGTTAAATGCATAATCTCCTTTTCATAATTTCAATTTTTTTTAAATAGGACTCAATTATTTTTAATTTTTATTTTTTTATGAAACATAATTTAAAAATATAGAAACTAAAAATTATATATATATAATTTTGTGAATTTGATAGACAAAAACTTATAAAATATGTTATTATAAGGATAATTTTTTTTTGTGGACAGAATAAATGTATGCGTGTATCTTTCAGTCCTATATATGAAACTCATAAAGTATGCAATTACAAAGACCCATTGTGTACATATAATGTTCAGTTCAACTTATTTTCACAAAAGTTTCAAGAAATCGTTGTGAGAGATTGGGGCATACAACTTAACTTTTAAGAGCCAAACAATTTACCAACGTATCATTTATAATATATTAGTATTTGAGGAAGATTAACAATTATTTTTGTTCTAGTTCCCACTTGAGCTTCCAACTCTCGTTAACACTGGAATGAATCAACGTCGCTTAGGAGGAAGTCTTTGGACTCAAATGCATATTGTTGCGATTCAAATAGTGTATTGAAAGGGAAGAGTGTTTAGATTTATGATGGAGGTCATCCTATGGGAAGAGTGTTTAGATTTATGATGGTGGTCAGGGTCTCTAGGAATTCTTCATCAATTTGGAAATCCATGTTGAACGAGGGATGTGGATCAAGCGATGAAACTAATATAACAAGAGATTAGATGGCTTTGTTGACTTCAATTGGGAAGAATTTTTCCTAAGTTTAAATAAGATGGTTCTTCTTGCAAAGGATTTTTCTCAATGGGTGTGGAGATTATGAAAATTGGGGACATGGACACATATTAGACTTGCAAAGAGGGTAAGTAGCATGTACCAAGAAAAAATGAGTTTTTAAAGTGACCAAGGGAAACATCCAAAACGATAGGGATTGATTAGGCACCACCTATAAATGTCATAATATTGTCTAGATCATGGGCGATAAAATTTATAGAATGTAGGTTGATCAATGATGCCAACTCTTCCTTCGTAGGGGATTGTAGAGAGGAAAGAAAAAATATGTGATCACTTCATTGCATATGAAAAATTTCTTCAAAGTAGCGTGGTGTAGTCCATCAGGGAATTCACAACTTCTACATCAATCAAGATAATATTAATAGTTATTTCTATAGGCAAATTAGGAAAAAGTACTTATGGTTTGAATATCCTACCATCAGGCCTATAACATTATCATAGATGAAACATGATCAAGAGAGCCTAATGTCTTTCAAACTAGAAAGTACATGATGCATGAGGAATATCCCTATTCTATTATGCACAAGTAGATCTTGAATTTCCTAAAATTGATCAAAATTTGAAAAGAAATATAATAATAAAAAATGGTTCTATGTTTTCAAAGTAAATTATGAACAATTGAGAGTCTGTAGGGTCATCACCTTCTAATCCTTGAAATAATTCCTTGCATTGGGTAATGTGATTTTGGATTACCTATAAAGTTGCAATAACAGAAAGTGATTTGGCCAAATCTACAACAAAAGTGTAGTCCATAATATCCCTAGGATGAGAGTTGTGTGGAATCCTTCTCAAATGTGGGTTTTTCCTCATTAGGGATCTTTAGTCCAAAATCTCCTTGAAATATATTCTTCTCAATCTCCACCTAAGAAAAATGCAATGTATAAGAATAGGTGCAAAGTGCCAACCTAAGTTGAGAATAAGTACAACAACATATCTCTATGATTGGACAAATGGTTTTAAAAGTAGTAAAGAATTCCGTTTATAGTGAGTGAAGGATTTTATAGGGTATTTTGTGTGAAGAAATGGCCCACCTTCTAAAAGATCATAAAATATCCTTACTTAGGCATGTATCCTTAATCAATTTTAATTATGTGAAAGGTTGCACACTTCCTATAATCAATTTTTTTTTCAACAATCACATGAGTATTGCATTGATTTATGCACAACTATGTGAATTTTGAAGGAAAAGTCACAAAAGTACACTTAGATAATGAAAGTGCAATTTATCTAAAGTTTAAGCTATATTTCTAACATTTCTATACTATCTAGACCAAACATGGATGCATTTTGAAGTCAATGTTTTTGTTGCATTAGAACAAAATGTAAATGTTAACCCTTAAACCAAAAAACACCTAACAAAACTGCAAATATAATAGAATATACAATATTGGAAGCAAAGTATTATAGTGAAAACACAATTCTTTTAATGAATCAAATAATAAAAAACATTACAATGTACAGAGAAATGAAAAGTGGCTAGAATGGTTGCATCTTATCACCAAGAAGAGTTATGATGACTATGTTCATGCCAACAAATTCAACTACATGTTTACATAGTTCCAAAAAACCTAAGAGGAAAAAATCATAAAATATAAATACCCCTACCCTAGGAGCTAAGTTGGAAAAAAGAATGTGGAACTTCAGGAGACTAATTGATACATCAAATTATTGTGGCCATAAATTTAGCATTAAAAATTCATTTTGTGCCTTATTTGGGTTGATAGAAATATTATTCTAAGATTATGTGTTTGGTAAGTTGATGGAGATGACATAAAAATTGACAAAAATGAATGCAAGGGCTTGAAAAATGTGTCAAAAGTTTAATGGCTACAATACTATTGTAATTATGACAAGATTCATGATGCTTTTTTAGATTGTGGAAATCCCAAATAGCCACCTAGATTTTTTATTTCCCCTTAGGAAGTAATGGTCCCCATTATGTTAAGTTCTTATAATGGTCCATAGTAAACTAGTTACACTACTGAATTAGTTGCCAGAATATACCAATTTGATAGAGTTGTATATTCTACTGGTGGTTTCACTTCATTTTTGTTTCCATGATATAATCTACCATATCCTACTCAATGCAAGCATGGATAGAACATGTAGGTTACAAGTGTTTTTCTTCCTTTGGTGCTCCTAGCAAAGGTCTTGATCTAGGTCAAGTGTGGAATATTCAATTCAAAATCATTCTCAACCACATATTTGGTGATAATTTAAGGCCCATATTAGAGTGTTTCATATTCATGTGTGGGTATCTGAGTAAAAAAAATTAAAGTGTACCCACACCTTGTCACCAACCTTAAAATTGTGTGGAACCCAATGTCGATCATTTCACTACTTGTACAACGTGTTTTATTTCTATAGAATACCATGAACTTATGGATATATGTGCTATATTTGTTCTTTTTTTCTAATGTTGCATGCTTCATGTTGAGCACGAGAGGACCATTTCCCTATTGATGCAACAAGAAAATATGCATATATTAGGATGAATTATTGGAACTCCATGCACACTTGAAAAGGTTTTTTTCCGATATAACCATGAAGTTTTTTTATTGTAAATGCATTGAACATAAGGAAGGATCTCATTCAATGTATGTGGATGCTCAGAGTTGTAAATTTTGAGTATATGTATAGTTATCTTGTTCATTACCTAAGTATGTCCATTGGTCTTGGAATGGGAGGTGGTTTATTTGGTCAGTTTGGTGTCCATCAAGGTCCAAAAGTTGGACCAAAATATACTTTGGAACTTATTTTCCATATAAAAGATAATCGTCTTTGGAAACCAAAAATGAACCTAAACACACCCAAAGGAGATCTTATTGGTGGAATATGCTATGATACTCTTCTTTCAAAGTTCCAACATTTCCATCTTATAGAAACAATCAACTATAGCCATAAAAATAAAATTATTAACTTTCTTTTTCAATGGCATACTTGACATAAAATCCATGAAGACTAACTCTCAAGACTTATTTGAAGTGGGTAGAGGAGATCCATGTCCCTACTTCTTGATTGTATGTTTAGAAAAGACACAAATAATTCACATTTTTTAATATTTTCAAGTAAAAGTAGTTTTGTAACATTCCCACTTTCTTATTCACATAGTAATTCCCTTCCATCACACTATAATGTGCCTCCAAAATTATCTTCTCATACTTGCCTAAAGGAACAAAAAGATGGTTGAGATGGCACAAACATCCATCTTTGTGGGAAAAGTTGGAAACATGTTTACTTGCAACCAATATCTATTATAAATCAAGGAAATGATGTTTGATATGATGTAGCTCAAACCGCTTTGAAGGCTTGTCTCCATAATAATTGAGGATTTTTGTTAGTGCAGAATTTATGGCTTCAATGAGGAGATAAGTAATTTGATTGTTGCTTCCATTTTTGTAATTGATGTTTATATGGAATTGTTGAAGGTACATGGACCACTTTCGATGTTTGTCATTTTGTAACTTTACATTCATTTACATGAATTGAATAGGGTTGTGGTTAGTGTTGATAATAATTTCCTTTTGCGTAATATAATGCTCCCATTACTAACGACATGGAAAGTGAGTAAATCCTTTTTTTTTGTATGTGAGGTATCTATGAGCTATATTAGAGAGTGTATACTTATGATAGACTGTCAAATTCCCATGTTGTCCAAGGTAAACACCAATAAAATAATTTTAGATTCTCATCTCAAATTTGAAGAATCATAGTTGTCTCGACCAAAACAAACTTGGCTCACTGTACACCCTTAGTAACTTAGATAAAGGCATAAGATATATGAGATAACCCCAACATTAACCTAAGTTTAAAGTATGTGAGGTCCAAAAAGAGGTGAAACTTCATCAATTTCTTCAAACATCCCAGTCACAAATGACTTATATCTTGACTAGATACACATGAAATGCATACTCATCCATGATATCCTCTAGATATTGAAATTTGTGTATATTGAATGAGAACTTCACTAGGTTGGTGTATAGCTTGTGTTACCTCAATATTATTGCACTTGTTGATTGTGATTTGGATGCTTTTGCTAGGTTATGTGGAATATGAGGATTCCATCTAGTTATATAGCCACAAAATAATGTTTGCTGAACACATAATATCATCCATCATCCTCATGAATTTTATTGGTGCATTAGTCAAGTTGAAGGGGATGACCAACCACTCAAAGTCGCCTCCCTTAGACTTTAAGTTTATCTTACATAGATCAATTGGATTGATTGGAACCTAGTTATATCCCTACTTAAGATCAAATATTGTTGGAAAAACTCCATGCATCGAGCAAATCATCAATTCAATGGATGGGATGTTTACTCTTTAACTATAATTGTGTTTAAGGATATGTGTTTAATATACATTTGTTGCTTCCTATCCTTGTTTTAAACCAACATAAGGGGTGTTTTTCTATTAGGAGATTGTTCAAATTTGGGAGTTTTGCATAATATAGAGTTGATCTCCTCATTCTCATAATAGAGCATTTATATATGAGGCCATTAGGAACAAGTGAGCATTGTGTCAAATTGATTGCATGCCTTTGTTAATAGTGAAGAGGTGTTTCTATAGGTAATCCACATTTTTCCCATGTAAATGGAAAAAAACCCATGCCTTATCATCTAGAATGAAGAGAAATATTTCCATCAGCCAGTAGCTTACAAGACATAAATAAAATCATAGTTATAGGTTAGCCACAAAACCCCCCTTTCATAAAATTGCTAACTTGTTCCCATTATTAAAATTTTGGGGTATCCTTTTTTCTTTAGCATGGGGCAAATGATCAGGACCATCATTTAGTAATGAGAGAACATTGATCTAAATATTAAATGGGGTTATAGGACAGGGTTCAAAGTTAGAAGTCATAAAGTCATATTTTTATTAAACTTAAAAAATATCTCAACAAACATGTCACTGATGAAGTCAAACTTAATCAAAGTTGAATTTGTCACCAAATAATATTTATGAAACAGTAATAAGGAGAGACTTAGTATTGGAAAGAATAAGTATTAAAGTTAGAATCATGAGATGTAATGGCTCAACTTAATGCAATATTCCTTTCCCAACTGAATCTATCTTCCATACTTTTGTGGTGCATTTCATTCATTCATTTTTGCCTATTTCCTTTAATGGTTATTCAACAATGTTACATTAGTGAAATTCATGGTATATCTATATGTTAATATCCTTTGGATCTATTGATATTCAAGCTGGCTAGATCACATCCCTCAAGATCTAGATCAAACACTTATAAAGTCTATAACACTTAACACAAATATCCTTTAACCATTATAACACTTATCGCCCTAATTAAGCACCATAAACCTTCTCACCATGTTTATGGGGAAAATGTCTTGTAATCAACATCATAGGTTCCCATCGGGGAAAAGTTCCAATTAAACTTCACAATGTTTGGAAAATGGAACCCTCCAAATTCTGGTTTAAACACCCATTTCATTAAATCTCGATTTATTTCGGTCCAAGCCTCTTATTGAGGAAAAAAACAACCTTTCTAAATGTTTAATTTGGTTGAAATTTGATCTTTAATCTTAATTGCAGAACTATTGTAGTACTTGAAAATTCAATGAGCAATCATAAGCATAAGAATTCACACATAAGACAATATGTACCTTGGGGAAACCCTCTAAAACAATGAGGAAGAAAACCCCAACAAATATTTTGTTGGTGTCGGTTCCACTAATATAGGTTCAGTCTTCCTTGCCCGTCTAACAAAGCCCGAAGCACCGAATCGACAGAGTGTAACTCTGTTGGAAACACCTGCAACGCAAGTGAGGTCTCACCTGAGATACCTATGGGGACTACAAGAACCTTGATATTTTGCAGTTATAGAAGGGGATTTCTTCATGACAACATTGACAGACCGCTTGACCAAAATAGAGGGATGGACTACCATAGGCACATACAAAACATATAAAATATACATATATGTAGCATGCCTACCAGGATTGTTATCAACATTCCACAATATTAAGAAAACTCATAAATATTTATACACAAAATACACATACATCATAGACACACAAAATTAACGTGGAAACCCATATGGGAAAAACCACAAAGTGCTCTTCATCTGGCATGAGTAATATTTGGAATGCTTTTGGTTTGTGCACATAGATTATAGACTTCTCTCAAGATATTATTTTCAATAGATAAGTTATTTCTCTCTTTCTCATGTTTTTCTTGTTAGAATATTAACATCTAACCCCAAGTCCAGTATGATAAAATCCATATCATAGTCACCTATCTGAGCATTCATTCTTAACTGATGACCAATTTTTGGTATTTTACTAATGTGGTTAACTTTTTTCTTCATCGCACACTTGGTTGAGGTTCCTCGGCTAGAGCCGATAGGTATTCCAATGCATATTTATCTTCTACAAGTGCTAAATAACTCTTAAAGAAATTATTCAACTTTCTTACCTTCTCCATCAACTTTCTTTGGAAAAATTGATCAAATATTTGAGGCATTTCTAGGATGGGTCCATCATCCAATATTGGTATAGAAGTCCATGTCGATGCCTAATTTACGTTGACGAACTCATCACGTGCATATGAGAAGACCCCAATTTCTTTCTAGACATAAAACGACACTTTATTTTGTTTCATCGGTCGAACTCTCGGATTTACCCATGGTGTTCCTTGATCTCCTCCAGTCGCAACACCTCCTCTTGTTACGACAACAATAATAGAATTTTTAATTTAAAAAAAATATGAATTCTATTTTTGATTGGTGAAGATATGTAAAATGTTTATTTTTAGTTGCTTTTAAATATATTTGTGAGAAACAAAATTAAATTAAAAAACTTAAAAAAATCTATAAATAGCCATGTGCCTATCAATACTCAACTTTAATTATTAGCTTTTATAATGATTCTATTTTTTAATATTAAAACTTTGTACCATCAATTATTGCACTTTACTATTATTATGCCACCATAGGTGATATATATGAATTGGTCATTTATATTAATTCATCTGTATATGGCAAAATTTTCCAATTTCCTAAAGTTTGTAATTTTTTTTATATTGAATATAATTAAAAAAAACAATTATTTGAATGTTGATAGGTGTTGTAGTGCACCGCTTGCCCAACAGAGCACTAAGTCAAATATGTAAGCTTCTTCTTTTAAATAAAATAAGTAAATGATATTTTTGAGATTTCTATGGGTATGTGGGTGTTTGTTTATCTGTAATTTTGTCTATCTCTGATTCCTGTAAGTATTTTCAATTTGGGAGTACTTAGTAGAAAAAGGATAAAAATAAAATTTGTTTTTAACACAAGAATTTAACAGCTAACAATTTGGCTATTAAATATTTACAACAAAAATGGCATTTATTCTTATTCCAATTTCTAGGCATGTTCATTGGTTTATCTTTACATTGACGAGAGGGTTATACAAAAAAATACTTGAAACTTTATGCAAGCTGAAGATAGTCCCTTACTCATTTCTCCTGTAGCCTTGCCTCTCCCTGGTCATAGCATTGATACCAAACCGGATGATCCACCCTGTCAACCAACACTGATCCTATTGGCCCTAGGAAACCGACGGGTTTCCTAGCCCCCGAGCCCACATGGCGATAAACCCGATAGCAGCTTCCTTGTTTTTCGACTGTAATTTTTGGCGCTTGAGTTAACCCCCTCCTTAAGTTTTCTCCCCTCCTCTGTTACATCACCCTCTTTCTATTTTCTTCTAAAATTCCCCCCCAAAATACTCTCCCCAAAAAATCCCCCCTGCAAAACCATTCCATCCCCCTCCTTATACCTCCTTCCCCTCTTTTCTTCCATCGCCTTCCTTTCTTCCACCACCTCCTTCACATTAAAATACTAAGTATTATTTATTCCTTTCTTGGGCAGTCCAGCTAGTTCAGATTATTTAAGAAATTAGTTCTATGTTAATAAGTTTTCTTGAAATGTCCAATTCCTCACCCTTCACGAGGCAATGGGAATTTATTGAATGGTTATCCCATTGAATTGAATATGTTAAATTTAAAACATAACCGACTGAAATAAAATGACACCAATATTATTTGTTTAGTTAATACGTTTAATGGTAAAATAATGGTAATAACAGTATTGTCAATTATTATTTGTTATTGATAACATAATAATAAACACTAATAATAAATAAATAATAATGTCAGTAATAGTAATAATTAATATTATTAATCAATAAATAATTAACTGTAGTATTATTATTAATTGATTGAAATAATAACATTGGCATATATCTGTTTATTGTTAAGTACCCTGGCACTAATATATTAACTTGTTTCTTAATAAATAAGGTACATTTACAGGTTTAAATAAATCACGATTACTAGTGAACCCATCTAACTATCCAAGGTTAATTTTTTTCAATTAATATTTCATAGTGACATTACTTCTCTTAATTATTTTATACAATTAACAAACAGTTTTGTTGACTCATTCGTACACATGCCCTAACAACTTAAACATCCATTATCTGAATTGATCAATACACAAATATTTGGTTGCTAATTACAACTTATATGATTATCTGACATATTACGTAGTTGTATATTCATACTAGCGTGCATGTGTGAGGTGTGCATGCATTGCCAGTACATGCACAAAATGCACATGTACTATAACCAAACCACCTAAATTCTAGCTGACACTAATAATATTTCATGCAATAGGACAAGTATACAGATATAATACGATTTCTTTGACATTCGGAGTTATTTAACAGTTATGTTCTTATTAATCATTCAATCAATATTGGTACCTACCATCACTAATTCGGTATCATAAATGTCCAATCATCAACAATAATAACTAATACATCCCCCACCCTAACCTACGTCCGTATCCTCCCTTTCCTTTCTCTGCTAGTACAAAGTGGATGCCAGCTGTACTGACCTTCCCACACAGAACCTGAGAGGGATAGCGTCGGCTAACTAGCGTACCTATCCTCTCCTAGCAGGCATCGTAATCAAAGCATCGATATAAGCATGATAACATCGTAATATCATAATCAGTATATAATCACATATAACATGCCAAAAAATATAGTTTACTCAGCATAGCTGAGTCCACATATAATAAGTAAATGTAGTGTAATAAGTCTAAGTGATAAACATGCCTAAGTCAAAATGTGGGGCGTTACAGGGGTCTGGATGGTGACGCTAGCCTCGATCTTTTCTTTCCAACACTGGCGGCGTTGATGACGTAGGGCAAGCCTAGAATTTAAATTTGTATACCTTGGTCTTAGTATATAGCGTATGATATATATATATGGTTGGATGGGGATCGAGGCATCAATATATTGATGATAACATCAATCACTGACAGTACTAATGGATATCATCTGAACCATAATACACTTTCTGGTTCCAAACTTCTACATTCTCACACCCTGAAGATGCCATGATGCTACCTTTACACTCTTGCATGCATCTAATTAAATTCCACACCTACAAGTGATGGTGCATGTAGTTACATCCAAAAACAATCCATGTGTTATTCATTAATGAACATTGTAAACTGTGGTGGTAAATTGATTGATCACTGAATGGTCCTTATTCATTTTCCGTTCCATGAAAACAATTGTTGTGATCATAGGCCTTCACCTTATTTCTCCAATATATGAAATATAGTCATCTATTGAGAAATAGCCATATTCTTATCTCTATTTTAATTCTATAATGACCATGAATCCAATGTTTTGTGATTTCTTCGAATATCATGAGAGCCCTTTCGTGTATTCTTTTCAATGACTGTAATGAGTCTTCTTTGGATATTAAATATTTATTATTTGCAATTTTTTTGTTGAGACATTGGACTTCTCAATACTCTCACTTGTGCACGATATTGAAACCTTTATTTTCTCTATCACAGATATGGTCAAAATTATTTTGAATCCTAGCTGACTCAATTATAATGTTATGTATTCTTTTCCATTGATATTGAAAATGCAGGAGATACACAAAGAATTTGTTTGTTTACAAAATTATGGTTCGAAACCCCATCCAATATAAATAGAATAGATATATTATGCTATTGATGTTGAGATTTTATAGCAATCTATTCAATGACGGCGTCGTTCGATGAATGATATACATTGTCACTCAACTTTGTTGTTTTGAAGGACTATCAAAGATCTGGGTTTGAATGTATTTCTATTATATTGATTTTCCTATTCTAAATGCTGAATTTGAAGATTATGCATGCATATAGATACTCTGTGTGATTTGATGATGCTATGGTAAAACTTTTGAGGATTTCAAAGTGCATATATATTCCATTCATGAAATTGTGGCTCAAAACTTATAGGTGGTCTTCACTTTGAGTATGATTGGGGGCGTGTAGTGATGTTGTGTTCCAGTAACCTATTTCATCAGATCGAAAAATCAATGCAAGACATGGAGCATGGCTTCGTGTTTTTACCAGTTGATTCTGAATCAAAAAATTTGTATTTGTGTTAAAAGAATGGAAGAATGCCTTTCTATGCTAGAATATGTTGGATGTGTTGATCGTATTTTGTGATAATACTTTAATCGTTTCCATGAAAAATGTCATTCTTTGTGCTTTCATGATTAAGGTTCTCACTTTTTGATAAATATTACTTCAAACTTTAGAACCAATGTTTATGTCCTAGATGACCTGAAATTTTTCGCTACTAGTTTTTCATTTCAGTCTACTTGTTGTTTCTTAGACATTCCAATTGTTTGGTTCAGAGGCAAGGACGCATGAGCTTTATTTGCTTTAGGATTAGCAGTTTTTGTTTTTCAGGGGGCGGAAATATGTAGACTGATGGAATGAATCTGGAAGCACAAATGGAAGAACACAAATCCAGGTCACCATCGGATCAATGGGCCATGATCTTGGAATTCGGAACTGGTTTTCTAGACCATGGCATCAGTGGTATTAATAACCCAGACCATATTCAAACATAATCACACTTGCTTTCTATTCAAGATTTAGCCTACCAAATTTTTTGGGTTAAATTACTTCTTTATTTTCGCTTCTGTGCATCATTTTTAAAGCTTACGGTTGTGTTCAGTCTACTTTCCACTGTGTATGGCATGGAGAGGATCAACACAAGCTCGACATCGATTAAATATCGTTGCATGAATTCACTGCAGGAAATGATGTTTCATGGACGATTAATGATGTGAAAATGTTGTTGACTTCGCAGAATAGTAGAAAAATCATTGAAAAAAATCGTTGGATTTATTTCATCCCTCCCTTATGCACTAGCAGTAGCTATAACAATAATAATAATAATAAAAACACTGAGAAGAACAACATCATTAATAATAATAATAATAATAATGCTGGGAAGATGGATGTGTTTTGCTAAGGTGAACAAGGATACGTTTTGGCAGAAGCTTTTGTTTGGGCGGGAGACTTTCCTTATGACCCTTTTCACTAGGCTCTTGGATCCTTCCAACACCTTGCCGCTAGAATCCTAGACCTCGAACTAAAGGATTTCTAGCCTCCAACAAAGTGTCGATTCCGCCTGTACAACTTTCAGGTACGCTTAAGGCTCCTGCGATTTTTCAATCATCAAATATCCTCACATTCCACAGTGATATGAAGAATCTATACATGGCTTAGACATGGCTCACACATGCCCTAACCCTAAGCTAGTTATCGTCCAACATCATAAGTTTGGAAGAAACCCCTCCAATTCACCTTTTACATCTTCAAGCAATAATAACAGTTTTATTAAAGTCCTATTAATAATAGTTTCATGATATTGCACCATTGAATTTTGTGATGTGAACAGTACATTAATGGCAACGTTTAAGTTAACAATGGCTCAAACCTAGCTCGACTATTTGTCGTATGGAAAAGAAAAATCAATAATGGCTAGACCCAGTCCTCATTGCATACTATATATTATCGCATGGAATCGATGTTGTAAGTTACAACTTTTCACTAGTTTTAAAATATTATTGTTTAAGCTTGTTATTATTTTTAAATATGGTAGTTTCAACATATTATTGTTTAAGTTTGTTATTAGGAAAATCCAATCCTTAAAAATGAACTTTATGATAGTCATATTTAATATCCAAAATATCCAAACATAATGTTGATGGCTTCCAACAAAGACAAAAATATTCATAAACCTGATCTTGCTCATCGCTTTGAAACTACCAACTCTATCAATACGACGAAAATGAAAAAAAAAAACAAAAGCTTGTAGTCCTATTAAATATGTCAGTTATCGAATTGAAAAATTCTACTGCAAGTTTCTTGTTTGGATATTTTCTTTTAATAAATCTTGGAACGAAATGAAAAAAAAACAAAAGATTGAAGTCGTATTAAATATGTTCGTTATCGAGTTGAAAAAGTCTACGACAAGTTTCTTGTTTGGAGATTCTCTTTTAATAAATGTTGATTTTATGCGGTTTAAATTTTGATTATAAATTTATAGATGAATTCACTATCTTCAAAAATTCCATGATATTTGTAATATTTTGTAATTTAAACACTATTTTGAAATAATTATAAAAATTATTTGTGAGATTTCATCAAATTTAATAGGAAGAAAAGAAAGCCAGTCTGCTTCCATAGTGATTGATCCAGGTGCTAGTTTAAGTTATGTATCACCTAGCATAGTGGAAAGGTGCAGTTTATCTTTAAAAAAGTTTGAAAAATACCGAATTGTCCAATTAGCTACAAGTACTAAAATGAAAGTGGTCAATTATGTTGAAAACTATAATTTGCTTATGAGTCAGTTTAAAACTCATGTCAAGTTAAATGCGTTATCGTTAGGGTCTTATGATGTCATATTAGGTATTGATTGGCTGGAAAAAACCAAGTGATTTTAATTTTTTTCCAGAAAACTTTTACTTGTTTAAATGATAAAGGAGAAAGGATTTCAGTTAAAGGAATACCTAGGAAGGTCTCTGTTAGACAAATTTTAGCCTTACAGATGAAAAAGGTTGTAATTTTTTTGCTGTACACATAATAAATATTGAACAAATTGATAAAGAAGATAAGTTAAATTTTGATGTTATTCCAATCCTACAGGATTTCTCAGATGTTTTCCTGAAAGAAATTCCAGGACTACCTCCAAAGAGAGATCTAAACTTTACAATCGAATTAGTACTAGGAGCTATACTAAATTCAAAATCTCCCTATCGAATGAACATTTTAGAACTTAACGAATTAAAATTACAATTGCAAGAATTAATAGATAAAAACTATGTAAGACCAAGTGTATCCCCTTGGGGAGCACCTGTCATTTTCATTAATAAGAAAGACGGGGCATTACATCTATGTATAGACTACCGACAACTGAATAAAATGATAATTAAAAATATGTATCATCTTTCCCACATCGATGATCTGTTTGATCAGATACACGTAGCGACGATATTTTCAAAAATAGACTTGAGATCTGGATATCATCCAGTCATAATTAAAGATGAGGATATCTTTAAGACTACTTTCAGAACTAGATACGGGAACTATGAGTTTGTGGTTATACTCTTTGGGATAACTAACGCTCCAACAACTTTCATGTGCTTAATGAACAATGTCCTAAGTAACTACTCAGACAAATTTGTAGTCGTCTTTATAGATGGCATATTAATCTATTCTAAAATAAAAGAAGAGCATGACGAACAATTACAGATCATACTACAAGTTTTAAGCGAACATTAACTATATGCTAAGTTTAGTAAATGTGAATTTTATAAAGATAAGATACAATATTTAGGGCGTAATATCCGAAGAAGGGATATCGGTAGACTCAGATAAAATAAAAGAAACAATTGATTGACTTGTTCCCAAGGACATAACTGATGTACAGTCCTTTATGGGAATAACATGTTATTATAGAAAAATTATAGAATGATTTTCGAAATTTCAAATCCTATAACATCATTATAGAAAAAGGGCAAGAAATTTGTCTCGAATAAAAAATGCGAAGAAAGCTTTAATAAGTTAAAAGTATTATTAACCACTGCACACATTCTAAAAATAGAATATGCAGACAAGGATTTTGTCCTATGCACTGATGCATGCAACGAAGGCTTGGGTGGAGTACTGACACAAGAAGGTCATGCAATTGCGTATGAATCCAAGAAGTTAAAAGCATGCTAAAAGAATTACGCAACTAATGACCTAGAGTTGGCTTCCATAATCCATGCTTTAAAAATTTGGCGCCATCACCTAATAGGTAAAATATTTTTGCTAATGTCTGATAACATAAGCCTAAAATATTTGTTTGATCAACAAAATCTAAACGCAAGGCAAGCTATATGGTTAGCTTTCCTTAGAGAGTATGATTTTGAAATCAAACACATTAATGAAAAAGAAAATAAAGTGGTCGATGCCTTAAGCAAAAATGAAGTAACAAGTTTTGTAGCTGCCATTAGCAGTTATAAAACTGAATTAGATGATAAATTGGAAGAATGAATGAAATTGGACACATAATACTAGAGTTTAAAAGAAAAGGTAACCCAGAATGTATCTAAAAATATAAATATAGATTACAGTTTTAATGAAAAATGTCTAATGCTGTATAAAAACAGTCTTTATGTGTCAAATATACCGGAAGTTAAGCTACTGATATTAAATGAAGTACAAAAAATTCCTTATTTCGGACATTCAAGATATCAAAAGATGATAACAATGTTGAGTAAAGAGTATTTTTGGCCTAATATGAAAAACGAAGTTGCTAAATTTTAGCTAGGTGTATAGAATGTCAGCAAGTTAAAGCTGAACATCGACACCCAACCGGTCTTTTACAACCATTACCAATACCAAATTGGAAATGGGAAGTCATCAGTCTTGATTTTATAACTGGCTTACCTAAAAACCAGAAACAAAATGATTCAATAATGGTAGTTGTGGATAAAATAAGTAAGGAAACACACTTTATACCTGTTAAAACAACTCATAAAGCTGTTAACATTGCTGATATCTTTTTGAAATAAATATTTCTCTTGCATGGAATTCCAAAGGTAATAATTTCTGACAGAGATACTAAATTTACTGGAAATTTTTGGAAATATTTATTTAAAGGACTAGATACTAAATTGAATTTCAGTACTACCTATCAACCGCAAACGGATCGACAAACAGAAAGAGTCAATCATGTACTAAAATATATGTTACGAATGTATGTTAGAGATTATCCCAGGAAGTGGGAAGAATATTTGCACTTAGTTGAATTTTCATATAATAACCATTATCAAGCTTCAGCAAAGCTTAGTCCTTTTGAAATATTATATGGTAGAAAATGTAACGCTCCTATTACATGGAGTAATATAGTTGACAGATTGATGTTAGGACCTGACTAGTTAAAAGAACTAGAACTAACAGTGAAACAAGTACAAAGAAATTTGAAAACTGCTCAGGACAGAAAAAAGAGTCATGTTGACCTTAAAAGAACTCTGAAAAAATTCCAAGTGGGTGAGCATGTTTTTGTTAAGGTAAAACCTAGAAAGAGCTCTTTTAAACTAGGGATATGTGTTAAATTAACACCCAGGTATTGTGGACCGTTCAAAATATTGGCAAGGGTGGGGCTATTGGCATACCAGTTAGCTTTACCACCTAACCTTAGAACATATAATTCCTTTAATATTTATATTTTAAAAAAGTATGTACATGATACTACTCATGTGATTGACTGGAATGTGATTCAGGTAGAACTAGAAGGAGATTTTTTGGTGGAAATTGTTCTCAGGAATCGCACCATTGGACAGGTAAAGGTGCAATGGAAACACCTCAGTCCAGATGAAGCAACCCGGGACTTGGAGAGTGATATGTGAGTGGCATATCTGGCTCTGTTCCAGGAAGACTCTTAATAAATTAAGCAACATCAATGGTGATGTTGAGCTTGAGGGGGGTGTTTGTAACATACCCAAAAATGAAAAATAAATAATTATTATTTATTTTAGAAAAACATTATGTTAAATTTATTGTAAATTTTTATGACCATGTTGTTCAAGGATGTCTGTAATTGAATAATTATTTATTTTATTAATTAAAAGAAGAGACACCTATCCAAAGGAGACTGTTAAAAGAGTGTTCACGGACCCACAAGGAGGAATGAGCAGCTGCAGAAGGCTGGTTGACAAGTGGCAGCAATAACATATCACTTTGTAGTTGTTGCAGGAAGCATAATCCCTAAAATTGTGGTCATGTTCCTTGAGAGGGGGGGACTGAGCTGGTGACTCATTTAATTCCAAAACAGACCCAAAGACCTAGGCAATCTTATATATACCATCAAATTGAGCAGGAGGCTCACTACTCATTCTGATTTCTAAGTGAATGAACCTTGTGTCTACTGCAAATTGAAAAGTCAGGTACACGAGGAGTTTGATGAGGGGATAGCTAAAGTGGAATTGCTGAGTTAAGTCTGCTACTAAGTGCTAAGTTGCAACAAGTTTGTTGTGTGGGCTATATCCAAAGATATTCATCCTAGTGGTTCAATGAATAGGATTGGGGTTTCTAAGTAAGTAACTTTGGCTACTTCAAGAGAAGGTTGGGACGAAAAGTCTCCTTTGGGTGTTTGTCTCCTTCTGCAAATCATTCAAGTTCTAATTGCTGTTATTTTAATAATGATTTAATTCTAAGTCTGTATTCTAGAAGTATGCTTAGTATTTGTAACTTTTATATGGATATTTTATTGTTCTTATCTGTACTTCCTATCTGAAAATTGTTATCAACCACAAAGCTTTTGGAATTATCCTTTTTACTATTTTTAAGAGAATAAATCTGAAATTTATTCCGTTGAATCACTTTTAGCTTTAAATGATACTATTTTTCTTGTATTTGACATTCTATTTATAAATACTTCTATCTCAATCATCCTCTGTTAGTCTAGGGTTAATTCTCAGTGAAGACATTCGAGAAAACACCTTATGAGATCTGTTACAGGAGCTAGTATAATATTCATAACATGTATAGAGGATATACATCTAGTCACAGAGGCACATAACTAAAATATTTAAGTAACCCATCTTGTTCAGATCCAACCCTAGTAAGAAAAATTATAAATCAAATAAATAATTGATTTAGGTTTCAGATCTCACTAAAACATAAAATACCAAATCGAGTTGATCGACAGGCTACAACACTGATTATAGGATGTAAGCCGAATTGGTATTGTTATCTATAGTTATTATTTACAAATTTAAAACCTAACAACCTTATGTCTTATTTCCCTTCTTTTAAAATCAGTCTTATCCATTAAGAAAAACACTATCGTCCCTTTATAAAAAAGAAGACAATCTAAATAACCTAATAATTTTTTCATAATTTGTAAACAGAGTATGGCATTACGACTTCTATCAAGAAAAAAACAAGATAAGCACAGGATCAGGGCCAATATATTTTAAAACTAAACTCTAAGGATAAATAACGAATTGCAAAGTCAGGATTCCAACTGTAAAACCTACATGGGTCTTTTACAAATTACCAAATCCCTTTGTTGAGAATAATTAACAATATTCATCTGTGACAGTGGCCTTATGACCCTTTGTTTTATAAAATAGAATAAACAATTAAAGATGCTTCACTACCTAAGAAGTTTTAAAAGGTTCCATGACCTGCTAATTATCGAATGAAGGAAATGATTGCGTAAATTCAAATTAATATCCAAGACCGTAAATGAAAATTCCTTACAGGCTATAACCTTCACTATCAAAGTTAAACCATAATAACTTATTTTGATAGTGGCTCTATGGCCCAGTATCTTCCTTCCAAGAACAAGTGCTTAAGGTAAAACGACTCACAACCATTTTACATTATAGTCTTACAAGGCCTTACGGTCGTATTTAGGGTTTTATAAAAACAACTAAAAAACATCAAAGTATATTTATAGTTAAGCTTATACAAAGCAGGTAACCAGTAAATAATGGTTGAGCCTTGTATTATCTATCAACCAAATAGAGTGACAATAAAACATTTTTTATTTATAATATACAAAAATCCCACATCTGTAAACTATGAGCAACAGAACGAAGCTACATGTTTATAAATATTAAATCCCTCATGGGTCTTTTAAAACTATAATAAAAACCATTGCTTGCTTCAAATAATAAGTGATTCAATTGACAGTGGCCTTATGACCTTTATCAAAGAATTACAACAGTAAGAGCCTCATGACCTTTATCAAAGAATCACAACAGTAAGAGCCTCACGACCATATTGTTTACAACATTTCACAAAATGTAAACAAGTATGAACAACCCAATAGAGAACATCTATTATCAAAGTATACATAGTCACATAGATAAACAAAGGAAACAAAGTTACAGTTTAATTAAAATAAAACATCGCATTATATAATATCTCATGGGGTCATTCAAACTAAAGTAATTATTCACAAAGACAGTCGTAGATTGTTTTCTCTCAAACCACAAACCCTGTCATAACTTCAAGTTATCAAAACAAAAATAACACAGTCCATCAACTTCACTGTCGAATGGATTTCCAATGCGTAAAATAAAGCCTCATGGATACCAAAGGAACTTTATCACTCTCATGCGCAGAGACAAAACCCCAAAACTTCCAACGAATGCATAACAAGTCAAAGAGGTTCAACCACCGAGCCACGAAGGGGCCAGGACAAGTCTTACCCAACTGAAATCCCTTTTGACGCGGTATTCAACTGAGAACCTGTAGCCGATGAGAATGGCCTTATAACCCTCCTACACATTACAAATTCGGGGGTCAAACATCGTAGCAGATAAAAATCAATTTTATGATTTAAGAATTTTATTTATCATAAAGTTCAGTGACGAAGTTACCTGGTTATGTGAGTTCTTTTCTCCACAATGGGAATCATGCTAAAGTCAAATCCTCATGATTATATACGTAAGGAGGAAGATAATTGAGGACCGAGCAACTCGACTCTTCCACCTGTGGAAAATATCATAAAAAACTACATAGCAGAACAACCCAAGAAACCAGTCGAGCTCCACATACCGAAACTCAACAAAACAAGACTTCTCGGACAAGCTCCTTAGGTTTTGAAGGAACATTAAAACCTTATGGTTTTGTTTAAGTCTTCTTTCTTCCAGCTGGAGGATTAAATGCACCCACATGGCTACGAGGGCAAACATTCAATATGAAGCTCGTAACCTCTACCAACTGTCTTTTCAATAACACCTAGTCAATGTACCTTGCATTTCAAAGAACCATTTTCACTTGTGGATAGTGTTTTATAAAATTTTAATTTGAAATTTGGAGCATAGTGTAGTCCATAGTATGGTAGGATGAGTTCTTAGTTTAGGTTTTGAGTTGGTGTTATTAAACCTTGATGTTTCTCCCCTTTTCCCGCATAGGTGTTACAATACCTTGGAGTTATATTTTGTCCTCTACGAAAACTGAGAGTGTGCTCTTATTTTCACCTACACAAGTGAAACAATGGTTCATGCATTAGCCTTACAGGATAAGTTATATTGAACCTTTCCCTTTCGCAAGTCATAGATAGGACAAAACTAAAAGAATGGAAAACAATTTTACAACTTTGCAAACTATTAGAGTTATTTTGTCCTCTAGGAAAACTGAGAGTGTGCTCTTGTTTTCACCTACACAAGAGAAACAATGGTTCATGTGTTAGCCTTAGAGGCTAAGTAAGATCGAACCTTTCCCTTTCGCAGCTCATAGATAGGACAAAACTAAAAGAATGGAAACAATTTTACAACTTTGCAAACTATTAGAGTTATTGAACCAGTTTTTGCCACAAGTTAGTATATGTATGGCGTTTTATCATCAGAATGGTGTAAAAGGAGACATGCTATCGAAAAACCATCAAACATGGACACATGAGTTTTCATTTTATTAAAGTCATTATCATCTTGACAGAATAAATATAAAGTATAAACATCTCATGGAATTATTTCCTAGGAATTTTAAAATTACTTATAGTAAAATTATTATTTATTTATTTATGAATTTTTAGGGATGTTACTGGGAAGAAAAAAGAGGGTTCAACTCAACCATCAAATCCTCTAGAAGAATAGGCAGCTCCCATCCCACAAGGTGGATTTGACTTCCTTTCCTACCAGGGTCTCACTTGGATATGTCTCCAGTGTTTTCTCTAAAAGAGTAATTGAGTGAATTGAATTTAAGTGATTCTTCAATTCCATAGTCAAATATTTTCATTATAGAAATCCCTCCCCCTTCATAAGAGAAAATATCCCCACCTCCCTCATAGGAGAAACCCTCCCCACCTCTTTCATAGAAGAACCCCCCCTCCTCTGTTGACTCCCACCTCCTCGACCACCTTACCCCCTCAGTAGAATGGGTGTTCAATCCCTCATATCACCTCTTATTTGAGAATATTCCATCTCAGGTTAAGGGAATCCCTGCATAAGCTAACCCTCCAAAACCCCTCCTTGGGCAGGGCACAAACCCTATCCTTCTAGCAAGGGGAAAGGGACAGGGCATACCCTCCTTTCTCTCCTTTGCTCAACAAAAATATCTTAGAGACCAAGTGAATGGAAATAATCAAACTATTTTTGGGGAACTTAGAGTAGTGCAAGCCCTTGAAGGGGTTCCCAAATGAAACTCCTCTCCCTCAACTGTAGGGCTTTGGAAAGTACCTAGTAAAAACTTGCCCTAAATAGGATGCTATTGGTCCAAAAACTAGATGTCATTCTCTTGCAAGAAACCTTAGGTTCAGAAGCTGAGGTTTCAATTTTGTTATCTTCCATCACAAGAAACTTTTTGTTCTTGGCCCAGAGTGCGAGAGGGATTTCAGGCGGTTTGGCAATAGGATGGAATCTGTCCACCCTATGCTGTACAAACTCATGGGGATCCACCTTTGGCATGGGTATTGAAATTTTTTGGGCATAATAAAACCTATATCTAAACATCCTAAACATCTATGGGCCTTACAAAAACATAGTGTATTTATGGGAATCTATGCAAGCCTCCCAAATCCTAAGAAGTGAAAATGTGGTGATAGGTGGAGACCTGAACTTCAACCTTGGAGCCCATGAGATATGGGGGCCAAAAGCAAGAATAGAACCTATGGCTACATTCTTTAACAATCTCCTTAAGAATATCAAGATGGTGGACCTAGATTCGCCAAAGATCAAGCCAACTTGTACAAATAGAAGAGCAGGGTAAGATCAAATTGCAAAAAGGCTCAAGAGATTCCTCCTGGGAGAAATTTTGATAGAAAAGGAATTGATGTTTAAACAATGGGTGGAATCAGGAGATGACTCTGACCATATGCCCATTTATTTGGAAATTCTGAGAAACCCTAAGAATTCATCCAACGCCTTCAAATTTTGTGCAGCTTGGCTAAAAAGTCAGGAAGTCCTAAGGCTCATTCATACAAACTAGATCCCCTATGTGGTAGATGATGGAACTTATGATGCCACTCATTTTTCTCAAAATATCTCTCGAATTAAATGCCTTATGAAGGAGTGGGCCAAAAACAAAAAAAATTGGATGATGAGGCTCTCACTCAGATCAAGGCAAAACTGGTAGAAATACACACCTCTGAAGCGGGTGGGGGGGGGGGTTTCCTCACACAGGGAGATAAGGAAAATATATTCTTCCTTGAATCCAACAAAAGAAATATTCTGGGAAAAAGAGAGGAAATATGGAGGCTAAAACGTAGATCCATTTGGATGAAAAGTGGAGATGATAACACAATAAAAATTCAGCCTTTTTCCAAAGGAAGGAAACAACAAAATACTATCTTGGAGTTAAGAAATTCAAACAATGAACAGGTCTCCACCTTTGAAGGAATGGAAGAGATTGGTAAATATTATTTCAAAAACATGTTCAAAGAATACCAACATGACACAATTGCATAAGTCATCTAGACCTCACTTTTCTTCCTTGAAAGGATCTCAGAATAGGATAATGCAGAATTGATGGAAGAAGTATCAGAAGATGAATTGGAAGCAATTTTGTATAGCTTCCAGAAGGACAAAATACTGAGACTAGATGGATAGACCATTGAATTATTTCTGGAATCCTATGATACAATTGGTCCTGAACTTCTTCATTTGGTTGAATAATCCTAGGTAAATGGGAATGTTAACCCTCCACTCAACACAACATTCCTGGCTCTTATCCCCCCAAAAGACAACCCAGTCAACTTGGAAGATTTCAGGCCTATTTCCCTTTTCAATATCACTTGCAAAGTGATGGAAAAAGTGATTGCACAAATCCTAAAGAAGGTTCTATAAAAAATCATCTCACATAAGCAATTTGGTTTCCTAGAAAATAGGCAAATCCATGAAGCAATCGAAGTGGCTCAGTAAGGGATGCATAGCATAAAGCTTAGAAAAACAAAAGGAGCAATTCTTAAGATTGATCTCTCTAAATCCTTTGATAGAGTAATTTGGATCTACGTAAGACTCCTTCTTACCCACCCGAGCTTCAACTAATCCATTGTAAAATGGATTTTTTCTTGCTTATCCATTGCACCTTTTGCGGTTCTCATCAATGGCTCGACTTCACCTTTTTTCCTTTCAGAAAGAGGTCTCAAATAAGGTTTCCATCTTTCCCCTCTTTTATTCCTATTGGTAGTATAAGGTCCGAGTAGGGATATTTTGGATGCAAAGAGAAGAGGTCAGATTGAAGGGATCAAAATAGCCACAAACCTCAATATCGCTCATCTTTTGTTTGTAGATGATATTCTCCTCTTCTGCAATGGCTCAATCCGAGAAGCAGAAAATATCTCAGCAATTTTGCAGAATTTTTGCAAAGCCACATGAATGATGCTAAGTGAGCATAAATCCACTATTACCACCTTCAATCTAGAAGAGGGCACAGTAAGGAGACTCTTGAAACTCTTCCCATTCATTGTCACCATTTTAGATGATGGACTGAAATACCCGGGCTTTAGGGTAAAACCAAACTGCTACAAGAAAGAAGACTAGAATTGGATGCTGGAAAAATTGGAATGGGGTAAATATTTGGTGCAATAGATGACTCTCGAGAGTAGGAAGGATAATTATGGTAAAATCTTTCCTCGAAGCCATTATTGTGTATTGGATGTCTTTAGCATGGATCCCAAAGTCCATCTTGGAAAAGTCTTGGAAAATATGCTCAAAATTTCTATGGACAGGAAAGAAGGAACAAAAAGTCATTCCCAGGGTAAAATGGTATCAAATTGCTAGACCCAAATAGCTGGGAGGGTGGGGACTAAAAAACACTACATTGTTTACAAAAGCTCTGGCAGCTAAAGCAGGATGGAGGCTTATCACAATGAAAAGTTTGTGGATAGAGGTGGTATATAAAAAATACATAAGCCCAGTACCGCTATGGGATTGGATTAGGAACTCAGTCTTCACCTCTCCCATGTTTGGCTCAATTATTTGGAAGGAAATCTGTAATTCCTTCTCACTCATCCACAATGGCCTATCCTGGAAGGTTGGAAATAGGACAAGAGTCAGAATAGGAGCAGACCCCTGGCCTAGTAGTCAACTGAACCATTCTTCCCCACTAGCTCATTCAAATCCTTCAGCACAAAGGCCTCTTCCACTTAAATCATATCGCTGACCCTTCTTCTACAAACCTATGGAAACACGGGTGGCTGGGCTGCAGGGAACTTGAGATCCCTACCCAATGGATTCAAACTTGGAGCAGGTTTATTTCATCCCTTCGCTAGTCTCATATTAGACTCATAGACAAAGATGAAGAACTGGTTTGAGAACATGCTTCTCATGGAATATACACGCCAAAAACTGGGTCCCAGCAGCTCTGTCTCACCACTTTCTAGACTAAACCAAAATGGTGGAAACTAGGACTTTGGAAACTTAAGTTCCCACTGAAGGAAAAAGTGCTCATGTGGTGCACCCTTGAAAACAAAACTCCAACCTGGGATAGAATGAAAAAAATATCTTTGGAAGGACGTGGTTGGTGTACCCCTTGCAAAAATAATGAGGAATCTGTCAACCATCTCTTCCTCAATTTCTCCTTTACATCCTAGGTCTGGTTACACTCGTAAGCTTTACTGAACCAAAGATTCAGCTAGACTAGTTAGTCCTTTGAAGATGCATGGAAAACTTGGTCCACATCTCCATAATTAGCTCATCTAAAAGATTTACCCCTAGTTCATTCTTGGGGCGTCTGGATAGCTCAAACCAAGGCAATTTTCCAAGACAAAGCATCTTCACTTGAAGCAATAGAAAAACATGGTCTAGACATCCTCTCTTAGTTTCCTCAAACAAAGGGTGCACCTTTGGTAAGATTAGTCACAGAGGAACATATTGACCCTACTATGCCTTGGGATTTTTTTGATGGAGCCTCATAAAATCATACATGTGGGGGTGGTGCCACTCTCTTCCTAAACCAAAACCATCACTTTCTGATCCAAATGGGTCTTGGATTAGGCACAAATAACTATGCAAAGCTCATGGAACTGGAACTCCTTCTCCGCTTCGCTCTAGGAAAAGGCTACAAAAAACTACAAATTTTTGGAGACTTACTTATAATTATCAATTGGGTGAATAAAGTTCAGCATTGTAGGAATCTTTATCTCACTTCACGTTATGAATAGGTAAACAAACTCTAGACAAATTTTGAATACATTTCATGCCGCCATGTTTACAGGGAACATAACTCAATTGCAGACCGCCTCTCTAAAGAAGGGGTGACTATGGAATATGGTACTTGGAATTTTTTTGAAAGCAGGGAAGAGGAAGTGTATGAGTTCTATCACAGGCCATTCATAGAAGCATTTCCTTCAGTCACTACCACTTGAACTTTGGACTTCTTCAACTTTTTTTTGCAATTTATCTGTCTTCTAGTCACAATGCAACGTCACACGTATTTTTTGTTACACACTCAACTCTTTGTTAGGAACAAAGGGAGTTATCTCCTTGACATATTTTCAGCTCAGTATCAACCCAAGGATAGTTAAATGACTTGGGGCTATGGTCTGAAGTTTTTTGGAGACATTTTTTTATTTCTTTTCCGGATGTTTAACAAGCGGTA
>LPNX010285742.1:2212-23604 GCA_001517045.1 Pseudotsuga menziesii | reverse complement strand
ATATATATATATATATATATATATATATATTCTAAATAAGAGGTGATGGAAGCCTAGTAAATTTATATTTGTAATATTTTTATAATCTTCACTTGGGTGGAGAATTTGAATGGTTTTAGAAGGTAATGTTCAAGTTTAAATGGATTGCCTTACAATAAGGCTAAAAAAATAATAATATGGAAGTGTTCTCTGTGAAAAAGGCCTTGTGGAAAAAGGGAAATAATTGCAACGAATGTGTTGCAGAATTGTAACCCTCTTGTTGGATAAAATAATAAAACGATTAATAATTCTTGGTGAGTGTAACCCCTGGTTGGGCTGAACCACAAATATTGGTGTCTCTCTCTCCTGCATTTGTATTTTATGTGTTTTAGTTATGCATAAAGACCCGAGATAAAGCTCCATAATTCTGTGTTGATAAAATAATTCTCATTTTCTTAACTATACCTAAAGAATGAATTATGGATCATATTATCTAATATAAAACTAAGGCCTTGCACATAAGAAGCGTACGGTTGTTTATGTCTTAAGAGAAATTAGAGCAATCCTATTGTCTTATCATGCATGATGAATGAACAATAAATTATATATTTTAAATATGGGCAATGTTCAGTAAGTTCATGAAATAATCTCCCACAATAATTATACATTTAATATTTTATTTGTGTGGGACAATATCTAGGAGGCTTGAATAGTCTCACACCCCTTTGGTTTAATATTTTGATTTTAAAGGAAAAAGTATTAATACCTTGTAAGGAGATTATTAACATGGTGTTGGATTAATGTAGAGTATTATGATAGCTTCTAATGTATAGGAGGGGAAGCATGGACAAAGGTTTTAAGATAATATGTAAGCCTATGATTATATTTAGTGAATAGATGAATATGATTATGATTATATGAACAAGAAAAAATGATCCCAATTTAGTTGCATTCAATTGGAGGTTATATATAAATCTAATATCGTTTTGAAATTAGATTAGTTTGAAGAGGATTATGTTGTTATCCTTCAGATGATATAATAGTGTAGCAATTTAAATATCTTTCTATGTGTATGAATATTGAGTTGTTCTTTATTAATAATGACAATTAATCATTCGCACTAACATTCTTGGTAGTTTAAAAGGTGTGTAAGGAAAAATTTTATACCCTATTTTCGCAAAGATGTTAAGGTGGAAATTGGGTGTGTTAAAAATGGTATCAGAGTGGGTTCTCAACACTTGGACCTAATGGACTCACATGCATACAGGTATGTTGTGAAATTTGTGATTTGAATATGAGATTTTATGTTTCCTTATAGGCATGCAAGCTATATAAATAATATTTTTTTAATGGTATGATCGACAAAGTACATAAACTAGTTCATTTAGAAATCATGTACTTGATGTGTAGAGCTAGTTGCATAAATTGAAATGCAAAAATATATGCATAAAGAGTGAAGTGTTGTCTGAAGATTGACAAGGTTATATGCTTGATTTCATTGGATTGCAAGATTTATGAGTGAGAAAATGGTATACATTCCCATACTAGCAGTAGATTAATTTGGCATACCTATGTAAAGGCATACTTATGCTATTTTACATGCATAATGATGAGTAACATGCAAGTTTGTGATTCACTTGTTGAAAATTCCATTAACGAGGTTAAATGCATGGTTACATCAAGTCAAGGATGTTGAGGTAGAGTTAGTAAGGTTTGAATTGTGCTTATGGATTAAGTCAATGAAAAGTAATTGCGACTAAGTTATTGAAGAAGTAATACATTATGCAAAAGAATATATTATTGTATCAAGAGTATATGAGCATTTGAAAAAGTAACTTGTTGTTATATTTATAGTTTTCTATATGACATGGTTATATAAATAATATTCGGCAAAAAATTGTGAGTAAAGAATGCAGGTACTCAAGGTTGCAAGACGCACTATCAAATGGGAATCAAAAGATAATTGTAAGGAAAGGATATATTCTATGATGGAAAACGGTAACATATATAATCAATATGATTCCTTGATTATTATGAAATGTTAGCAACATGTAACATTTGATTAAATAATCACATTGTGACAAAATATAGTTTAGATAACTTATATGTCGAAATTATACTTTGTAAAAAGTTTTGAAATTTTTTATTGGAATACTTGAGTATGGTAACTGTAACATTTTGTTATAATGATCACTCGTGAATATGGAATATCCATGATAAGGCAATTGATTCATAGAATATTTGAATGGTTTGGACATGCATAGATACTAGAAGTATCAAGGTATGCAACGTGTTGATGTGTTGCTTAAACATGTTTGATGTGTAATATTGTTACTTAAGTATTGTAAGAGTTAGATAAATATGTCTTGATGGTGATCGAGTAACCTCTGTAGAATCAATCTTATTGAGTTACCATGTTGATATGGTGTTGACACGGTGGGATTAGGAACATCTAGAATGTTCAGAATTATTAAAGGTTTTGTTTGATGTGGAGCTAGTAGGTAGTGGAACATCAAGTATGCTTAGTGATAATTATAATATTCAATGTTTCTTTTCAAATTATATTAAATATATGTCATTATGATTGACAACGTATTGAGATTACGGCATGATTTTATAATTGAAGAATTGAATATGAATATATGAAACTTGCAATAAAAAGGGAGACTAATTAGATAAATAAAATATGAAAATTTTGAGCTGACCACAGGGTACGCCATAGGTCATAAGACTCTTAAACTTCTAAGAAACTCTTCTACACTAAATAGACCCATTTAAAACAAAATATACAAAATTAACTAACTAATAAAAATGGAAGAAGGAATTGGATAGTAAAAATGTGAATAAGCAAGAAAAATTGAGTTTGGTGTTGATTTTGTTGTACTCTGAAAAATTCTAATAAAAGTAGCATTGAGTTTCTAGTGAGAAAATTGGTGAGATGTTAGGATCCTTTGAGATCTCTATGATATTAAAGTCCTAGAAAAGAGTTACCAGTGAGCACCTAGAGGAGGTGTTAGGCTCTGAAGCAGAACTTCCAGAGAGAACTTAGGTGAGTTGTTAGGTTCGTTAGTGATATATTTTGTGATGTTAATATTTTAGGCTCAAAGATTTGTGAGATTCTAGGCTCTGAGAGATTCTAGGCTCTTTGAAGGAGATACGCCTAAGAGCTATAAAAAGTTGATGAAGGGTATCGTCTTGGTGTCGGATAAATAAAATATATATACGTTGAGGAGGCTTGCATGTGAACTAGTGGTTCTATAAGGAGATGAACCTCATGTATATATGCATGTCAAAACTTCTGAAAGAAAATTAAAGCCAAGAAGTGCTTGGAACCTCATTGCCATAGGTTTGTGTGTGAATGCATGTTTGGTTTTTATGCATCATGATATGATAAAGTGTTGGATACAAAGTTATATATGTAGTGAATATTTGTGTGATAAATGTGATAAAATATTTGTTTTTATGTGCATTGGTAATTATTTTAATCAATGTATGCTTCAAATATGTGGACAATTATGAATATGCACATGTTATAGTATTTGAAATTATTTCCCTCTTTTTTCCAAGCAAAATGAGGGTGATTAAAGGTACCTTGGAAGAAGTACCGCCATACCATAGGTAGGTACATAAGGTTGAATATGGTAAAGTTATGTGTCATGAAAAAAATGCATGGATGGTACTTTTAGATCAAGAATTTTTGTGATTAACAATGTTGCAAGGAAAATTCCTAACTATGTTTTTCTCAATTTAACAAAGATCATATATATGTAAATTTTTTGAGATACTGTTGGAAATAGCTTATTATGCTTGTGACAAGAAAATGTTGAGAAAGATTTTGGTGTTTCCTCCCTTCGACCCGGGTTTAGACATTCTTTTGCGTGAAACGAAGCCCAATATATCAACCTGGCATAGAAATGCTTAGTCGACAGCACCTGCGACGCAGATGCAGTCTTACTCAAGATATCTCTTATGGATAACTGCTAGAACCAAGTTTCTGCAATTGGATGGGGATTTCTTCTCCCTTGTCACCTTACTAACTCACTCGACCGAAGCTGGTGGGTGTATTTATTAACCTTACTATGCGCATATAAGACACTACTTAGCTTATCCATCACAAATATTATAACAACAATATATGCTTAACACATAGGTTATCTATCTATAGTGTGACTCGTGCACCACATAACTCATTCATAGGAAAATACATAAACACTTAATCACAATATACATTCATGTAACTACAGAACATTCATTATATACATTCATATACATGCATGCATCATAAACATATTCATCATGTACTCAATGACATAGTATTTAACATGGAAAACCATCCAAGAAAAACCACAAAGGCACTCTTCATTTAGCATGAGAAATATATGGAACCTTTTATCTATGCACTCAACTGTAGACTCTATTCTATATCATATTCTCTTTTCTATAAATATTTCACTCTCCTCTCATTCTCTCTATTCTTTTGTTGTCCAATCTTCTCCTACCATTGACTCTACTATTGATCCACACACATCCCAAATCAACCACTCTTCTCTATACTTTTGTGCACTCAGCAACATACTATTCTACTCTTCTTACAAACACAAAACAAATAAATGCCTCTTTAAGTGAACTAACTAGGTAATTAGGTAAGAAACCCCCACACATCCTGGGTTCCTCGTTCTTATAGGATATTACATGTCACTATTAGCTGAATTCATTCAGTTAGCCAACAGGCTGTCAGTCCTATTCTAGTTACACTTGTTAGTAGGCACTATCGACCCAAAATACAAATATGCTTATACTCCTTACAACATGTGTGAATCTTGTCGAATTCGTACCCACAATATCTTCGAGTTTTCCATTCTAGTTGTTGTGCCACTACACACCTTCTCTAGCATGGTTCCTTCTATCGCGACTGATCTAATTGCCTCCTTTTATTCTAGCGCGACTTCTCTTCTGTCGTGGCTTCTCTTTTGTTGTGAATTCTCTTCTTTCAAAAGATCTTCTCCTGATGTAGCTTATTTTGTGAATACTTTGTTGGTTAAAATTAATGTTACTTAATTCACCTTGATTTAATTGTCAACCAGAGGACGTAAACTTTGAGCTGCTACACTATATGTGCAGGTAAGGCAGCTTTAATGCTCGTGCTGATAGGAATTCTGATCTACTTTCAAATGAAAATAAAATAGATGAAACTATTGCTGTTCTGGATGATCTATGCTAAGGACTCCTAGGCCTGTCATAAGGAAATCAATTTGCTAACTGTCACACTCAACACAACCTACAGCAACCTATAACAATATGAAACTACAGTAATATTCAAAGCAATTCAAAGGAACACTAACTACAGCAATACTTCAGAACAATATTAAACTACAGTACTGTGATTTATTTCCAAAACAGAGAAACCTGCTAAGAAATTAAACAAACCCTTAAACTACAGCAATCTCTTAAAGTAATTGTCAGTCTCTACAACAATCTTAAGCTATAGTAACTAAGGTTTAATTTCAAAACAATCAGCCTGTTAAGGGAAGAATTTATCTATCAAACGCATATGCTCAATCGATCTCAATTAACCTTGTTTCATATCTAAACTCCAACTATTAACTCTACTAAGTCTAATAGCTAAATCCACAAAACACTTCTAGAATCATTGCTAAAGTAAAACCTATGACCTCTTGACTTTGAATTGTCAATACACAGCCTATCAAAAGAAAGCTTGGCTTGTTATTGTTATCCCAATATACTCTGCTTATGATTTGTGCATACAAATGCACACAAGAGAACGCCAAAGTTATTCAGATAATGTTCATCAATAGATGTTAGAACTGTGTAAGAAACATTCACTGGTTCTGGTCGGTATATGCATACTGTGAAATTAATGTTGATTCGAGGAAGCAGTATTATAAACTAGGGTTCCTTTCTGAACTCATTCAATATCAAACAACACAGTTTCAGCTCCTATTTAATCATTCACTCGAAACACTATTTAACAAACCCTAGATGCTCTGTGAATATTCAAACTTTCTGCTACTGCAATTCTTTTTGAATCCACACTCTACAATGCAAGAATACCCTATAGTTTTGCAAGTTCAACAATCGAAAGAATGGCGCTATTCACCAGTTACTCTAACGCTACAGTAAAAGGAGATATAAATTTCAATCTATTCTCTTCAGTAAATCGATTCTTCAACAACTAAAGTCGAGTTCATTACCCAGTTTGCCAATACCACAATCATCAATAAACGATTCACACTGGAAATCAAAAGGGAAATTTAAATACACACCATTCCTCAATCTATTCTATAGTCTAGGTCAAATGCATATGATATTAACCAATTATATGCAGACATTCATTCTATTTCCACTCACAGATAAGCAAAACCATCAATATTCCATAAAACACTGTCCAAAGAAGAAAACGTTACATCCACTATTGTAAAATGCACAATACTAAAATACCAAGGATTGGTGTTGAAGGGGGGCCTACCCTCAATGCCTTCCAGTCTTAAGTCAAAACTTTAAAGGAGATAAACGCTGGTTATATTGATGAAATAAAGTGTTACAATCTTCTCTGAATATCCTCCCTTCTTAGGGTTTCAAGAATCACTTTTATACTGAATATACAGAGTAAAACCAACCGTGAAACAGAGATCGATCCAATGAACAACCCTACAGCTATCTCGGCATATCTAAGCCAAAGATAGAAACTCAAATCCCCTGAAATCCACATAGTACTGAAGAGGGAAAACAAAAGCTCCTCAATCGAAGAACATCCCGTAAAACAGCACCTAAAAAGTCTGCATAGATATCTGGAAGGCAATGGAAATTCAAGAGATATCCCAAATGTGGACAGAATCCCCAAATCATAGGTGCAACTAGCGTAAATCTTTCCTGGAGCGCCGAGACCACTGCACAAAAGAAACAACGACCATTAGTTGACCAAGCATTTAAACGGAGGATTAAAAAGCCCAATTTTATACATAAAACAAAGTAAAGTAAGAAATAAATAATAAAAAAAATCACTTACCAAACCTTACCAACGTTGGTCTCCACAAAAGCATGACTATGCACAAATCAACATTAATGAAACTAACTATTATGTGATTTCATAAGATTTAGGCTAGAAAATGTTGTATTGGACAGCCAAAATAGAAGACCAACATCTCCCCCAACCCAAAGATCTTGCAGGTCCCTATGCAAGAAAGTCTCATACAAACAAGATTTGAAACTCAAATTAAATTATGATAGAATTAAAGTCTGATCTTGTAGACTTTACTCATCATTCCTGCATTGAGCAGGTGAGACATGCTGATGAACATCTGTGGTGATCAACAATCAAGTGTTCCAGGAGCAAAACTTGCTAACAGAAGGACTCGATCTAAAACAAATCATAAAGCTGATGGCACAAAGCTGAGAAACTCAGCATCTAAAATAGAACAAAGTGGCCCTCATTAATGGCCTTGCCATCCAAAAAAAACTCAAAGAAATAACCATGGCCCAAATCCAAATTCAGGGCCTTCTTAGAAAGTCCATCTACTAGAGAATTATGCTCCCGGAAAACATGCTTGAAGATCACCTGAGGAGCCATGTGAATCGAATATCTTATATCTTTGCACCAATGCATCAGAGAAAGAACATCAAGTGCCAACAATCGATTGAGCCATGAAATAACTATCAAGGAGTCTCCATAAATTAGCTGAATTGGGATAGCTAACCTCATAACACTTAAAAACCCCAATTGCAATAAAACAAGGTTATGATTTTTTATTAAAGGTTGCCAATCAATAATAAAGGATGAAATATTGTCCAAGTTAACACCATAAAAGAAAAACTGTGGTGTATCAATTAAATGAATGCCAAATTTATCATGGTAGGTTATAGCTCATCGATTTGTGTAGAAATGGCAAAAGCATTGAATTATAACCATAATCCTAAATATATAGCAACTAAGACTTACCCAATCATGCCATGTGCATTACCTTTATCAGCGTTTCTTACCTTTGCCATGTCAATTTGCAAAATTTTTCTATTCCAGCACTTCATCTAGCACTCAATCCAGTACTTCAGCAAATGTAAAATACAGCAGTGCTTTCAGGTTGATAAAAATAAACGAAAATTACCAGCATAGTAATAATTACCAACATCTGAGCAGCAGCTGTGCTATTCAGGTAAATGCACTCACACGGTGATGTTAAACCATTAACTTTCCCAATATGCAACACTCAAATGAGTTAATAAACAAATAAACTGGATTAAAATTTGTTTGACCCAAACAGTTCATGGCATAATTACCTCATTTCCAGCTTGCTACTGCACCTGATTACACAAGAAACTAAACTGTGTCATGAAATCAATCTTTATAATCAATACAAAACAATCGGAATGCAAACTTCAATCAATCACCCTTACTCCTATGTAACTACAATGCTCAAACAATCGTAAATGCAAACTTCATTCTTGTCATTCATACAGAACTGTTTACACCAGGACATATGCCACAAGACAAAAGGAATGCTCACAGAAGCTAATGGGGTGCTGGTGCATGTTGACTCAGCTTCACACAGGACAGTTTGAGTAGTGCAACCAACAGTACTAAAATCTCAGCTATGTTCAGGACTCAGAAAATATCAGGCATAAACCTTCTTTTTTTACAAGAATCAGGTAACCCAAAATGCAGAGCAGCTGGAGATGATTATCAACTGGCTATCAATTGACTTTTTCAAGGAGTTTATTAAATTTTATTTAACCACCCTTATGACCTCTCTTTTACCTTTACATAGGTACATTGTTCATACAGACAAGTATAGATGAGGCTGTTAAAGGAGATATTAGAGTCAGAACCCACTGCCAGCGAGCCCGTTCAATACTCCGGTGGGGTAACTATAACATCTAAGAAGTTTCTTCCCCAGGTAGATGCCCCATTGCCAACAGGCCTGTTCAGCACCCTGATGGGTTTGCTTGTTTATACCACAGGTCGGTACCCGCTGCTAGCGAACCTGTTCAGTATCCCGACGGGTTAACCTCTTGCACCCGTTTTCTATCAGAGGCCCTTGTCCCAATTTCATCTTAAAGATAAAATTTATGATTTGCTCAAGCATAGATGAGTGGGGGAGCTGCTCTGAAAAACCATCTAGGAGTGGGATGGTACCAGAATTGGAAGAGTATTCTTTGTACATGCCTGTAAAAATTTGCCCAGATGAACAACTAACCTTTGTAATTGTATAAAGTAAAAGTCATAGAATGGCTGTACAAAAATGTATATATAGGTATTTAGTATTATAACAGCCAATAGGTAATAACCACCAGACTACCCAGTCCTGGATACCTTTTTCAAAAATGATGCCTGACTTAAAAGTAACTTAATGCCCATAGCTATTTACCAAAAACAATGCCCTCGCTCTGTCTAGTGTGAAACCAAGTCAAATGGTCCTAGCAACCCATAAGTTCATAAGCAAAAAACTTGGGAAGCTTAAAGTACTGATGTAAGCAATGTCTGGTGGATAAGTACTCATATGAATAACAAGGACAGTTCTAAAAAATCTGACAGCACACATATATTTACCTGATACAAACATTCTAATTACCAGTGCAGCTCAGAAATTACCAAATTAACACAGTCCTTTGCAAGAACAATCAATGGCTGAAAATAGAAATAATAACAAAATACTTCCCTGTTGTTTTCAAAACATCCTGAACCTGAAAAGAATATCTGCATCTTTCAAAAGAAACCTAATAAAAACAAATTCCTGTACATATATACAAAAACAATTTTATTGAATGCTACTATGAGGAAGTGGGAGATGAAGAAGTCATTCCTTCACCTACAAGCTCTAGCCCAGATTGCTGACTCATGGTATGAATGAACTCTTTCTTAGAAATAGGTTTGTGATATACCTTTAGCCGATGTCCATTCACCACAAAAGCAGTTTGTTCTTCATCGATTGTCTTTATTTTGACAGAACCATTATCAAAAACAGTCACAATCTCATATGGTCCCATCCATCTGGTGGTAAGCTTACCTTTGAAATGTTTGAATCGTGAGTCAAACAACAGTGCCCAATCACCTTCCTCAAAGGTCTTCTTCTTCAAAAATTTATCATGCCACTTGGTCCGCTGATTCTGTACTAAAACAGTTCTTTGGACAGCATCTTGTCTGATTTCATCAAGCTCGTTTAATTGCATCAGTCTCTGCTCCTGAGCTTCATCTAAATTCAGGCTCAATTGTGCAGCAGTACCAAAAGTCTTCACCTGAAATTCTATAGGAAGCAGAACCTGTTTCCCATAAACAAGCTGATATGGGGTATAACCTGTGGTATTTCTCCATGTAGTCCTGTATGCCCACAGTGCCTCTGGTAACCTGTCTGCCCATTCTTTGTGATGCAGCTGTACAGTCTTAGTTAGAATGGATTCCAACACCTTATTCGTTGACTCCACCTGCCCATTTGCTTGGGGGTGGTAAGGAGAAGATTTATAGTGCTTAATCCTGTACTGTTCTGTAAGTGCTTTCATGGATTTAGAGACAAAATGTGCTCCATTGTCAGTCACAATTTCATGAGGAATGCCAAAGCGAGTAAAAATTTCTTCGTAAATAAATTCGATGACTGATTTCTCAGTGGCCCTCAATAGAGCTTTTGCCTCAACCCATTTAGTCACATAGTCAGTGCATACTAAAATGTACCTCTTTTTCCTTGACATTGGTGAGATTGGCCCAACAAAGTCCAATCCCCACTTCTCGAAAGGTTCAATTTGTATCTGGGCCTGTAAAGGCATTTGATCTGCAGTGGTGGGTCTCCCCATTCTTTGATAGCTGTCACAGCCCTGTACATATTTTTCAGCATCTTTAAAGAGTGTAGGCCAATAATACCCCTGATGCAACACCTTATATGCTGTCCTCTTGTCTGAAAAATGCCCTCCACAGGGTCCATCATGACAAGCTTGAAGGATGTCATACATCTCATCCTCCCTCACACACCTCCTGATAATCAGATCTGGACCGGTTCGAAAGAGGTCATTACCTACCCATGAGTAATTAGCACTTTGCTGTATGATTCTCCGTTTTTCGTAAGCTGATAGATGAGCAGGTAGTTTCCCTGTAACCAAATAATTGGTTATATCTGCAAACCAGGGTGTTTTAATAGAAACAACAAATAAATGTTCATCAGGGAATGTATCATCTACAGGAACATTATCATCAGCATGAGTCAATCTGGAGAGGAAATCTGCAACCAGATTTTCTTTCCCTGGTTTGTCAACTATGGTAATGTTAAATTCCTGTAGCAAAAGAAACCATCTAGTAATTCTGCCACTAGTGATAGGTTTATTCATTAAAAATTTGATAGCAGAATGATCAGTATGAACAAATACATCATAACCAGTAATATAATGCCGGAATTTATTGATGGCATGCAAAACTGCTAGAAACTCTTTTTCAGTTACTGTATAGTTTAGTTCTGCAGGTGTCAAGTTTTTACTGATGAAATAAATGGCATAGTAAAACTGGTTTTCTTTCTGTCCCAGCACTCCCCCTAGGGTAGTGTCTGAAGCATCAGTTTGTATGTGGAAAGGCAAGGACCAATTTGGCCCCCGCATAACTGGTGTTGACGACAATTTTGATTTTAAGGTGTCAAAGGCTGTCTGACAGTGTTGATCCTAGCAAAAACCACTATCTTTGGCCAATAATTTAAACAGTGGGGCTGCTATCTTTGTAAAATTAGCAATGAACCTACGATAGTACCTCGCATGTCCCAGAAAACTTCTGACTTCTTTTTGTGTGGCTGGTGGAGATAGATTAGTAATGATTTCAATTTTTGCTGGGTCTACCCTAATACCTTCTGATGAAATGTGGTGCCCTAAAACAATACCCTCAGTTAACATCATCTTACACTTTTCATGGCTTAAAGCAATATTTGTTTCTTGGCACCTAACTAAAACTTTCTCCAGGTTATCTAAGGCTTCCTTGAAATCATTACCATAGACCGTAAAGTCATCCATATATATTTCCACACAGTCATGGACTAAATCAGCCAGAATACCTAACACTGCCCTTTGGAAAGTGGCAGGAGCGTTACACAGTCCAAATGGTAGTACCTTGTAAGCATAAGTTCCCCATGGGCAGGTGAAAGTGGTTTTTTCTTGATCTTCTGGGGCTATTCTTATCTAGTTATACCCACTGTATCCATCCAGAAAAGAAAAATATTGTTTTCCTGACAAGGTATCCAAAACTTGATCTATGAAAGGAAGAGGGAAGTAATCTCTGAGAGTTGCTTTGTTTAATTCACGAAAATCAACACATATTCTCCACTTACCTCCCTTCTTCGGAACAATCACCAATGGAGATACCCATTTGCTCTCATAGATGGGATAGATGAAATCTGCATCCAGCAATTTTTGTAATTCATCTTTCACAATGTCTTTAAGCGCAGGATTCATTCTTCTCTGTGGCTGCCTTACTGGTCTAATATTTTCCTGCGTATAGATGTGATGAATGCATGTGTCGGGGTGAATTCCTTTCATGTCTGTATAGATCCAAGCAAATGCCCCAGACCGTGCTTTAAGTAAATTAAGTAACTGATTTTGCTGGTCTTGAGACAGATTTGCATTAATAAACAAAGACCTCCCTGGGCTAATCTCTATTGGTATAGTTGAGGCTCCAACCTTCTCATCTATGAATAAAACTACTGATGATGAGGTGGTTGAAGGGTAGTACTGTTCTTGAAAATCTTCTGTGAAAACATTGTCTAGGTCAGAGAAGGACTGGGGGAACTCAATACTAGTAGTGGCTGAGACAAATTGTTCTAGGATATCATCCTCAGTCTGGTCTTCCAGCCCCCTAGTTTGACTAATGGACAGTAAGGGTTGTTCCACGTCCTCATCCCCGTAAGGACTCTCTAGCCATAGCATGTTTTCTGATACAGGCTGTGCTGGGGGATAAATAATAAGATTCTGTAGAGAGGTTCCATTAGATATAGTTAAAATGCCTTCTCTACAACCTATACAGGCATTGGTCGTGGCTAACCAGGGCCTGCCTAATATAACATGATGTTCCCCCATTGGATGTTTAGTTTGGAGTACCAGAAAATCCACTGGATACTCCCATGAAGCTACTGTGACAGTAATGTCATCTAAGGCCCCCACAGGTTTGACTGTGCTCCTATCAGCTAACTCCATAATAGTAGGAGTAGGTCTGAGGAGATTATGTAACTGAAGTCTCTGCATGGTGGTCATAGACATGACATTAATGGCAGCCCCCAGGTCAACTAGAGTGTTTCCTATTGGAATTTTATTAATGCAAATGGTCACCACTGGGTTCCCAGGATTTGCAAATTTTGGAGGTAAGGAACAGTCTAAAATGTAGTTGGACAGCTGGCCTAAAACATGTATTGTGGGTGGGTCTTTCTGTTTTCGACCAGGTTTCTTTAAGCATAGTTCCCTTACCAGTTTTGAATAGATAGGGACATCTCTAATAGCCTGAAGTAATGGAATCTTAATACAAACATTTTTCAACTCATTTTCCAAATCAAACTGTGGACGAACCACAGGCCTCTCAATTAATAACCTCTCTAGGTAAGGGGGGTTGTTATTCACCTGTGGATGAGCAGATGATTGGGAATGAGTTCCCAGTGCTTGAGTGTTCTCTGAGGCAATCTGCACCTCTTCTTCCTCTGTAATCTCTTTTTCAGCATTTTCGTCTCCAGTCTCTTCGTGAATAATCACTGCTGGAGGGGTTTTATTTAATGTCTTCCCAGACCTTAATTGAATTTCCTGTAAAGGAGCTGAATGGATTACGTAAGTTGGGGCCATATGGATTTCAGCATTATGTACAGGATGGGAAAGTCTGTTATTAGGGTTTGGGATAGGATGAGCTGGCAACAACGTGGGCCTAGGTGGGTTTGGGTTTTGATATTGTTGTGGAACTGGGGGTATGGGAGGAAGTGCAGGTGGTGTAAAGCTAGGTAATAGCTGCTGCATATTTGGGGGCATTGGATAGTAACTAGGAGGGGCTGATGATTGTGTTCCTCCATAAGGCTGTCTTAGAGGTCCCCCATATGACTGTCCTCGCCAGCCTTGCTGCCATGGTTGGGTCTGCGTTGGCTGAGAGGGCCAATTTTTCCACATTTGTGGACCCCATGGTTGCTGAGATTGCTGCATAGGATAGTAATATGCAGGGTTTGGAAAAACAGGTTCTGGGTACATATTTTGGGGTCTAGGCTGCCAGGCCCTTTTTGGTGCATATGATGAATCTGTAGTTTCAACATTAAGCTTGTAAAAAGCTTGCAGCTCTGGTAAAGAAGGGAAATTGTCCGTAGGGTGTGGATCAGAGCAAAGAGCACAGACTGCAATGGTATTAAGAGGACACTCTTTCAAAGGATGCCTCTTCCTGCATTTAGGGTAGAATATGTGTAATGCTGCCATGTCTTCTTCCTCTTTCCGTTTCTTTGTTTTCAATGCATCAAATTGGGAGGTTAAGGTGCCTAAGATGTCAGTTTTGAAATTTTCTAACAGGTTCCCCAATTCAACTCTTGTGATCCCACTAGTTCCTGCCGTCCTAGAAATGCGGGAAGGAGCTTCCCTTGTGCTTTTTCCTGCTTTGGCTCTACTCCTAGAATATTTTCTGCATAGTTCAGTAATCTCCTCAAAATATTTGTGAGATACATCACCTGATGCCATCAGGTTGAGGATTTCCACATATTCCTCCAGAATCCCTTTCAGAAAAAGAGTTCTGACTGCATCCTCAAGTAAGGTATTATACTTGGATTTCTGCAGTACAAAGCAGAAATGTTCTAGGAAATCCTCAAGACTCTCTTCTTCATGCTGTTGCATTTTGAAGATGTCATTTTGAGAATCTCTAGGTCCACAGTAATCTCGGTATTTTCTGAGGAAAGCACTCTTCATTTCTTCCCAAGTTCGGATGGTGGACTCCCCCAGACTCATAAACCACCTAAGTGCAGCATCTTTAAGGGTGGCTGGAAATAGTTTTAACTTCTGTGCATCCTGTAAATAATTGTAACTCCTGCACAAGATGTCAAACTCAAAGAGAAAAGTATCCGGATCTTCAATACTCTTCCCATAGAAGGTAGGTAATGAAGATGCCGGGATATTTTTCATGCTGACATCTCGTGCAAGATCTAGAATAGGGAAGCCAAAATTTGTTTCGGTTCGTCCCTCATGTTCTCCCTCTCCCTCCTTCTGGTGTCTGGTTTCCTAATCACTCATAACAAGAGGGTTTCTAAACCAGTTGACACCTAACCTGTCTCTTCTCGGGGATGGAATGAAATCCCAATGGTCTAGCCTAGGCCAAGATTGAAGATTGAAAGGTAGATCTGTGGTAGATTCTACTTGAGAAACTACCAAATTGTGAGTGTGTCTGAAAAGAGAATTCACTCCTTCTATGTTCACTGTGTCAACCAAGTTGGAATCTTCCTTTGGAGGTGAAGGTTGTTGGGTCTGTGGGGTCTCTACCGAATGTAACTGTTCACTGAGTATGACCTCAGTCCCTGCTGATTTGGTCCCTAATTCCACTGAATTTTGAGTGTTATTGTTTTCAATTTCATTGCTGGTGTTCCTATCCCTAGGGTTAGTGAGGGGGGGGTTTCTGTTTCCAACAAGATCGGAATGAACCTTAATGAATCTTCCCCTACTATCTCTGGGTCTCATCAAAAAAATTATTGAAAATAACAAGACTTTTAATCAAAATAAATCAAAATACCTGTGCCACAAATGGGTTTGAAGGAACCTGTTATGAAATGCACAGGTTTGTCTTACCGTCCCTTCTCCTCCAATCTGCAACAACTAGTCACACCTAAAAACTGCTGTGAAATTAGATTGCTGAAATTAAACAAACCCAAACTTGCAAAAGGACAAACACACTTTCATGAAATTAAACTACGGAAAGTAAACACTCTTTACAGGAAAAGTAAACACACTTTTTGCAGTAAAATAAATCAAACATGCAAAGAAAAACAACCACACTTACCAGAAGGAAACAACAAGAATTTGGGGCAACCCACTAAAGTGGATGTAGCAGGCTGTTACACCATGGAAATCCCATAGTGAATTCGTCTTTGCGTCTTAATGTTTCCCCTCCACCTTGTTGTGTACTGTAAAAGAATCCTATCTACTTGAACTTCTCAGACAACAAATTCATAAAAATGAGCAAAATACCAGCTTACCTTGGAGCAACTCCCCGGCAACGATGCCAAAATGTTGGTTAAAATTAATTTTACTTAATTCACCTTGATTTAATTGTCAACCGGAGGACGTAAACTTTGAGCTGCTACACTATATGTGCAGGTAAGGCAGCTTTAATGCTCGTGCTGATAGGAATTCTAATCTACTTTCAAATGAAAATAAAATAGATGAAACTATTGCTGTTCTGGATGATCTATGCTAAGGACTCCTAGGTCTGTCATAAGGAAATCAATTTGCTAACTGTCACACTCAACACAACCTACAACAACCTATAACAATATGAAACTACAGTAATCTTCAAAGCAATTCAAAGGAACACTAACTACAACAATACTTCAGAACAATATTAAACTACAATACTGTGATTTATTTCCAAAACAGAGCAACCTGCTAAGAAATTAAACAAACCCTTAAACTACAGCAATCTCTTAAAGTAATTGACAGTCTCTACAGCAATCTTAAGCTATAGTAACTAAGGTTTACTTTCAAAACAATAATCCTATTAAGGGAAGAACTTATCTGTCAAACGCATATGCTCAATCGATCTCAATTAACCTTGTTTCATATCTAAACTCCAACTATTAACTCTACCAAGTCTAATAGCTAAATCCACACAAACGCTTCTAGAATCATTGCTGAAGTAGAACCTATGACCTCTTGACTTTGAATTGTCAATACACAACCTATCAAAAGAAAGCTTGGCTTGTTATTGTTATCCCAATATACTCTGCTTATGATTTGTGCATACAAATGCACACAAGAGAATGCCAAAGTTATTCAGATAATGTTCATCAATAGATGTTAGAACTGTGTAAGAAACATTCACTGGTTCTGGTCGGTATATGCATACTGTGAAATTAATGTTGATTCGAGGAAGCAGTATTATAAACTAGGGTTCCTTTCCGAACTCATTCAATATCAAACAGCACAGTTTCAGCTCCTATTTAATCATTCACTCGAAAGACTATTTAACAAACCCTAGATGCTCTGTGAATATTCAAACTTTCTGCTACTGCAATTCTTTTTGAATCCACACTCTACAATGAAATAATACCCTATAGTTTTGCAAGTTCAACAATCGAAAGAATGGCGCTATTCACCAGTTACTCTAATGCTACAGCAAAAGGAGATATAAAGTTCAATCTATTCTCTTCAGCAAATCGATTCTTCAACAACTAAAGTCGAGTTCATTACCCAGTTTGCCAATACCACAATCATCAATAAACGATTCACACTGGAAATCAAAAGGGAAATTTAAATACACACCATTCCTCAATCTATTCTACAGTCTAGGTCAAATGCATGTGATATTAACCAATAATCTGTAGACATTCATTCTATTTCCACTCATAGATAAGCAAAACCATCAATATTCCATAAAACACTGTCCAAAAAAGAAAACGTTACATCCACTATTGTAAAATGCACAATACTAAAATACCAAGGATTGGTGTTGAAGGGGGCCCTACCCTCAACGCCTTCCAGTCTTAAGTCAAAACTTTAAAGGAGATAAACGCTGGTTATATTGATGAAATAAAGTGTTACAATCTTCTCTGAATATCCTCCCTTCTTAGGGTTTCAAGAATCACTTTTATACTGAATATACAGAGTAAAACCAACCGTGAAACAAAGATCGATCCAACGAACAACCCTACAGCTATCTCAGCATATCTGAGCCAAAGATAGAAACTCAAATCCCCTGAAATCCACATAGTACTGAAGAGGGAAAACAACAACTCCTCAATCGAAGAACATCCCGTAAAACAGCACCTGAAAAGTCTGCATAGATATCTGGAAGGCAATGGAAGTTCAAGAGACATCCCAAATGTGGACAGAATTCCCAAATCGCAGGTGCAGCTAGCGTAAATCTTTCCTGGAGCGCCGAGACCACTGCACAAAAGAAACAACGACCATTAGTTGACCAAGCATTTAAACGGAGGATTAAAAAGCCCAATTTTATACATAAAACAAGGTAAAGTAAGAAATAAATAATTAAAAAAAATCACTTACCAAACCTTATCAACGTTGGTCTCCACAAAAGCATGACTATGCACAAATAAACATTAATAAAACTAACTATTATGTGATTTCATAAGATTTAGGCTAGAAAATGTTGTATTGGACAGCCAAAATAGAAGACCAACATACTTATTATGTCTTATCTCTTTCTCTCTTATTCTCTTCTATCTTCCTCTATCGCAACTTTCTTTGTAGATTCTTCTTCTACCTTGTTCTTCCTTCCACAACTAATTTTGTCACAACTTCTCCTATGTCTACATTTGCTTCTGTCGCAGCTTCTTCTTCGTGCAACCAAAATCTTTATCTACTTGGGTATAATTCTAACTAAATTCTCCCTATCTGTCCCTAGGGCCAACAAGCCCCCAACACTCATTTGTTACTCGTCCCGAGCCACACAAAGATATTATGCAACTTCTACATTTGTGACGACATTTATTTGAAAATCTTGAAATATTTTCACTCTCATATGTCTCTCGTCGCATGTCTTCTTTTTCCTTACACAATTGTTCAACAAGGTCAGAACTGAGGTGTTCCAACATTACAAGACCTACAACCTTCGTTGCTCATTACACCTTCTGATGTACAAGATGAAGGATGCCCGTGACTCTTTTTTCTTCATCCTGCAACTCTGCGACTCTATCAGTCCTTTGTTGTTGGAGCTTCTTCATTTTCACCGCCTTAGCGATTTTCTCTACTAAGGGTAACTTCTTCATCCCATTCTTAAGCTAAGTTGCTTCTATCTCAGCTATGCACATATCCTCTATGACTTTCTCCAATTCGGTGTCGTTGATCAATGCTTCCCATGTTTGAGATACTTGGTCGACAGCCTTAGCACACCGTGCCTCTACTTCTTATATATTCTTCGCAGCATTTTCCGCTTCTTTCCTTATTTCTTTGGTTTTGAAAATTTACTACTTTGGAGCGGTAGGACCGACGAGAGAGAAACGTTCATCGACATCACCGATTATAACCTGAGCTTCTTGGAAAGATGAAAACGAAATCCCAAGTTCTTTCATGGACATTATTTTCTATGAATTTTTCCTCCCCATAAGAAGAACATTTTCATCAGCTCATCTCCATCGTAGATGAAATATTCCATCTCATATTCTTCCCTTAAGAAAACATTGCCAATTATATCTTGAGCTTCTTGTATAATTGATGGTGATGCTGAAGGCTTGTGTAGTTATTTGTCGTTATCTAAACTCTGGTTTAGACCAACATATTTTACCAATGGATACTTTCATTATGGTGAAACTATCTACAAGTGTATCCAACGGTTTAGGTGGAATATCATCTGGTAGCTAAATTCAACCGCTACTTCTTCATCTTCCATCATTAGTGTTGAGACAACTTTGTTCTTGCAAGAAAAGGAACTCTTCTTTGCTGACCAACCAGGTGGGTTTTGCTCAGAACCTTACTTCAGGGATGAATGGAACTTGCTCATTTTCCAATCCAACCCCTGCATGTGGTGGACCATATTTGGCAGTGTCTTCCATAATGAGTTTGGGTAACTCAATTTCAACAATGAAATTTGTAAGTATGCTAGCACTAGGAGTCGAAATATCCATATTCCGTGAACATAAAAACTTACTTAAGCTCTTGGATTTGCATAAATAAATTCCTCTTTCGAATGCAAGAAAATTAAATGAGGGTGAAGTATGAATGCTAATAGTATCTACTTGTTCAATTCGTTAGACCTTCACATGCATAGACACTGAATGGAATGATGAGAACATGATCTATCACATGGGCCACTTGTCCAAATCATCATACGAAAACCACTACAGAACCTGTCAATTTCCCATGTCACATCATTGTCAATATTATGTAATCATGATGTAAGTGAATAAAAGTACATCACCAAAATCCCTCAGGATTTTAAAATTAATGATGGCCAACTGTCTTAATGATGGTTAGTTGTCCTCTACATGACTTAAATTCCTCCTATGACATCATCACTATTTCTTGCGATTGGTATCCTTGCTTCGACAGATTCCTTGTCTTGCGACATAAAGGGTTTCTTCTCCTTCGTTTTTCCACCTGAAATAGACACACAGTCTATGACACTTTTCCTCCGTGTACGACTTACTAGCACTCTTCGTCAGTCTTTGATTTTGCGACAATGTATTTCCTGCAGTAAAACAAGAAAATTCATTCTATCTGTCTTCTTTCTTTTTCTTTTTTTTCATTCAACGAAGTCGTGGCTACCCTCATAAGGCTTTAAACGACTTCCATTTACCAGTCCTTTTACAAGTGTTCCATCCAACTTTTTCAAATTGCACTATGCCTCCAATAGTGATCTGAATTACAACATATGGTCCTAACCAGTGTCTTTTTAACTTACCCAGATGCTTGAAACTTTTGTTGTCATATAGAAGAACAAGTCCTCCGACCTGAAATTGCTTGTTCTTGATATGTTGATCATGCCATACTTTTTGTCATTCTTTCTCAATATTTAGATGATATACTGTGACAAAATGTTCTTCTTCCAACTCTACCAGGGCATATACCATTGCTAACCCTTCTCTTTTTGTCATGGTATAATTCTTATATGTTGTGGATAATTTCCTTCTGGTGAAGGATATAGGATGGTCGATCGACCCTTCCCCAGGATGCGTTAGTACCATGTCTAGCGCAACAAACGATGCATTGACATGTACATAAAAATCTTTCTTCTAATCTAGAAATATAAGTATGGGTGTTGTAACCATATTGTTCTTCAACGTGTCTAGACTCTCTTGGAAACTTTCTATCCACTGGAACTTAATATATTTCTTTAGTAACTTTTCCATTGGAGCATTGGCCTCTGCATATCCTTTGATAAAAATTTTGTAGTATCTTGTGTGTCCCAATGTTGTGCGCAATTTTTTAACTGTGATCAGTGGTGTAGATCAAGGATGGTCACAATCTTATCAAAATATACCAACATTCCATCACGACAAACCACATGGACCAAAATAATTCCAAATGGGGTGAAAAATATGCATTTCTTTAACTTTAATGAAATTTGATACTCATGACAGCGTTCCAACATCATCTAAACATATTAGCATGGCTGCCAGAAATGCTCTGTTGAAGAGCAAGGTGGTATGAATGATACACCTGTGAAGTAAAGAGTATCTAAACATTTCATTTAATTGCATGAATGATATGACTATACTTGCAATATTAGCATGATAATGATTGCAAGAAGTAAAAGATTTTTG
>LPNX010285738.1:178188-228082 GCA_001517045.1 Pseudotsuga menziesii | reverse complement strand
CCAAATCAAATTGAAATACAATGATATATCATGTAACTATATTTATCATCTTTGAAAAAGAAGAGTCTAGTCTGTCATAACAAAAAATACCAAAAAGATTGTATAATGCTCCAAGCACAAGTCATGCTCAATCTTCTGGTTTATCATGATGCCACCATCTAATGCGCCTCTCAATCTTCTTGTTTGCTATGATTTCTATACCATCAGATTCTGAGATTGGATTTATATTTGTTTTAGGTGATTGCATAAATCAGATTGCAAATCTTTCTAACTTGGTAATAGCAAATATATAGCACATTTTACCAAAATTTTGAAAATTAACCCTCGACAAGCGATGGAAAATTTTCTCGATGGTGTAATAAATATGACGTATATATAACAAATATATTCATTTGTAGGGCATGTTATGCTAGTTAGTTGTCGAGCTATCAATGATGAAATAATTTAGATTGCTGCTCTTCTAGTTGTCTAGCTATACCCATGATGAAATAATTTAGATTTACTTGATATAGGGCTTGTTGTCTAGCTATACCCATGATGAAATAATTTAATTTGAACATAAATGTGACAAGTTCCCTCAATCGACTTCATCTTTTTGTACACATTTGGTATTGCATGTGAACTGTGAAGTAATTTCTACTAATGTTGTGCAGGCTGGAGTCTTTGTCTAAATGGGCCATTGACTCATAGCATCATATGGATTATCCTGTTCTTGACCTGTGGTTTATCTGGCAGTGAGATGTATTTTCAGTTTGGCATTGGTTTGGAAGTCGGCAATTGTTCTAATTTTTCTGAAAATCTATCACTTGGCACAACAAAACTGCCAGAGTTCACGGTAACAGGGAATGTAGTTTTTTAAAGACAGGACACCTTGGTACTTCTTTTCGGTTGTTGAAATTTACAGGTATAAGAGGTTCTCTCTATGGTACCACAAGGTTCATTATGGTGGTTGTCTTCAAAAGTACTATGATGTATAAAAAGTTAAAAGATGGTTGGGTTTCGATCATGTCAGGTTATATTGGGATTCCCGTTGATAGAATTTGTCTAGAATGGTATTTTGTACCATTTTCTTCCCAAGCAATTTCTTGCATTGTAGTTTTCCTGAGATGGAGCATTTGTACTAGAGCCTGTTTGTGCAGACACAGTTAATCTTTGTGAAAATCACAAGGTGATAAAGAAATATGAATTCTAAAGAATTATAGTAGCCATCTCATGATACATTGCAACTGACCTGGGAGTAGGTTAATGTGTTTACATGATCACAAAGACTACCACCAATGGCTGTAAGTAGCAGCGTGCTTAAGTTCATAACTGGCAGATATTGCTAGGTTTGACAATGATCAACATTGTGACAAATTTCAGGGGAGGTAATATGGCTCCCTCCACCTAGCATTTCTGTATGACACATTCCTAAGAAATAACATCGATTTTGATCTGATATTGCACATCTTTTTTAGGCCTTTGCAATTCTTAAGAAATCTTAATTGTTCTTGAAATTTCATGACAATTTAGACAGATGCAAGATATGGTATAACTTGAATTGCATTGCTGTTATTACTCCATAATAGTTTGGATGAATAGCGTTCTGGCTTGAAATAAGGATGATTAGAATTACATAACGATGAAATGGTTTGAACTTACTGGCCGAATTCTGCAAGTATGCTGGTTACAATTAAGGTGGCTGTGGTATATTTTCATGTGAAGGAAGACTGTTTGCACTTGTTTGTGCTAGCGGGTCCATTCAATTATTAATACAAGTTATCGATAGCAAGATTTGTTCAATTGCATCCGCAGGTGAACCTGGATATGGAAATTGAAGCCCATGTATATAGAAGCATGGAAGTGGAAACATCTATCCAATCTCAGGTAATATTAGGGATGGCATGGATAGAAGGAAGAGCATTAATTTTGTCTAGAAGAGCATTCTTTCATGCTCTTATTGTTGCATTTCCTAATAATCCAGACAAAATTAATGCTCTTCATTCTCTTATTGTTGCTCTTCCTAATAATCCAGATATTTTTATGTAGTTTGGTTGGTTGCTTTGTTAGAGTCACACCTCCAGAATTTGCCTTGAATCTATGTTGAAGAAAATTTGTCAGTTTGAAGACTAAATTTGAAATTGCTTATAATGTTACTGGTGTTCAGTTATTTGGCTCATATTTTTTAGCTGACTTTGCTTCTCCATATTTTTTTTTATGTCTTCTAACCAACTTGCTTGTTTGTCACAACCCTCAATTTTTTTTTCTTTTCCCCGTAGATGATAAAGAATTTGTTTGAGTAAAACTTAGCTAGGAACTTGGTGACGAGGTAGACATCTGAATTGGAAATACAATCTTCAACTGAAAGGCGGCCTATTTTGACATCATGAATTTATGCTTTAAATGCTCACAAGTTCATTGGATAAATGGATGGCAGCTCGACTCGTCCATTCCTCTTGTTAAATTCATATTGTTTTTAATCTAAAAAGATTAACAGTATGCATTGAAGATTCCAAATCAATTTTGTTTCTGAAGTTATACAATCTCCTAGATACCAAAATGGTGCTTGGATAAAAAGTCCGTGATGGAAAGAGGCAGTTATAAATGGTGTAAGTTTCATTTTTGAACCCTTCTTGGGGAAAACACACTACTGTTTGAGATTGGTACAAATAAACCCTCTCTTATTTGTTTTGACATCATGTGATACATTTTAATTCCTAATAAAGTGATTTGCCTAAGGGCGCCTAACAAGTGTCGCCCTTTCTTGTGTTTAGTTTTTTTTCCCTTAGGTAGAAATATAAAGGGGTATAAAAAATGTAAATGAAAAAATGGATACATGCAATATATAGGGAAAATAGGGGTTTTTTTAAAATCGGCAAGGCACATTGGGAGGGGGTTAAAAAAAATGATTTTGGGAGGTATTTTCCAATATTTTTTGAAAATAGGGGTATTGTTTCATATGCCACGAACGAACGTGCTATGGCATGGTTTCACTAAGTGAAGACCCCGTGCCTAGATGGAGCCATGGTAGCTACAAAGGACATCGCGGCACCATACACACAGGTAGTTTTCTTTCAGTAAATAAATTTAATGTTAGTAGTTTATCTTGTCGTCCAAGATATGTGTCTCTCTTGTAACCTAGGGTTTAGAATCAACGAGGAAACCCTAACCATAACTGAATTTTAAAGTTTATCATGCATAACCTAGGATTTATAATCAATGAGGAAACCCTGATAGGTAATATCCTATTTAGGGCAGCCCTAATAGCCTCCCTACCGACCTATCATAGCATAAGGTCACTTGCTTGCCTTCCTATCTTACCCACTCACTTCCTATCTTGTCATCCCTATTGATCCTTCCTTTGGTAGTGACATGTTCTCTTTGGGTGTACAATCATGGTTTGAAGGGTCATTTTGGCTAGCAAGTTCCTTTTATTTCAGAGGATTTTCCTTAGTCATCATCTTAATGGCCTACACAAGTGCATGATGACCTATCCAAAGGTCTGCACTTAGGATATCTAATGAAATAAACACCATTAAAGTTTACTTAACAAATTCAACCCAAAATTATCTCAAATTAGCATGCATAACCAATGCTAGAATCTACCCAATCATAAATATAATATAAGCTAAAATTCAAATCTCCACACTATAATTGTTTTCCTCGCCAGGGTTTATAAACCCTAATCATATTTCATCATAGAAGCACATGGCATTTCGGGCAAGTCTAACTAGTGTTAGCATTTCAGTCAAGTCTAGCATGTAACTATTCATCAATTGCAATAGTGTTAGCTAGAGTTTAGGATAACAAAAAAATTCCATTCATAACCTAGGGTTTAATTCAATTATAACAATTTTATCATTTGAGTATTGTTGATTCGTCTCCTAAACTTCTCTAAAAATCATCCTAGCATTTGCACACATTGGTATTTGCATTTGTGAACATATGAAATAGTAAGTAGTTCATATTAATCCCAATAAAATTATTTAATGTATGTGCATAGCCTACGTATAGGGCCTTTTGGTTTTTACTTAAATTATACTAACCAATCTAATGATATATACCTAAAGAGGTCATAAAACCCTAGTTATAATATGAAATTTGTAGTTCATGAAACCCTAGTTGGTTTTCAATTTGTAAGTGTAGCCTAGGGCTATATGGCCTTTTGGTTTCTACTTAAATGATACTAACTAGTCTAATTTTATCTTCAAACCTAAAGAGTTCATAAAACCCTAGTTTGTCGTTCCATGTCTCAATATGTGAACCCTAGTTTTGTTATGCAGGTTGTTGGCTTATATTCTAGTACATGAATAATACAATGCTACAACATGTGCTTTCTTAGTGATATCTAGACACATCGGGCCATGAAAACATGAGAGGGAGGGCCATTTTCAACCCAAGTTATAGCATGCAATTATAGTTCATGCTAGTTGGTTTAGGATGTGTACATGTACATGTGTTTCTACTTCCATCTCATAACCTGTAAAGAGTTCACGAAGCCCTACCAACTACTATAACATACCATACCATAACATACAATAAAATACTAACATCATACCATTATAACATACCATACCATACTAGCATACCATACCATACCATACTAACATATAACATACCATACCATTCTAGTTCCATCACATAACTGTAAAGAGGTCATAAAACCTTACTTCCATCTCATAACTTCTCAACCCTAGTTATAGCATGCAATTTTAGATCATGAAACTATAGCATGCAATTGTAATTCATGAAACCCTAGTATGAAATTGTAGTTCATGAAACCCTAGTATGAAATTCTCAATGAGATTGTAGTTCATGAAACCCTAGCATGCAATGGTAGTTCATGAAAGCCTGGTTGGTTTAGGATTTGTACATGTCCATGTGTGTCTACTTCCATCTCATAGCTTTTAAATAGGTCACAAAACCCTAGTTCCTTCTCATAACTTCTCAACAATATTTATAGCATGCAAATGTAGTTCACAAAACCCTAGTTGGTTTTCAATTTGTACATGTACATGTGTTTATACTTCCATATCATAGCTTTTAAAGAGGTCACAAAACCCTGGTTCCATCTCATAACTTCTCAACCCTATTTATAACATGCAATTGTAGTTCACAAAATCCTAGTTGGTTTTCAATTTGTACATGTACATGTGTTTCTACTTCCATCTCATAACTTTAAAGAGGTCACAAAACCCTAGTTCCATCTCATAACTTCTCAACCCTATTTATAGCATGCAATTGTAGTTCACAAAACCCTAGTTGGTTTTCAATTTGTACATGTACATGTGTTTCATATCATAACTTCTCAACCCTAGTTATAGCATGCAATTGTAGTTCATGAAACCCAAGTATGCAATTGTAGTTCATGAAACCCTAGTATGCAAGTCTCAACCAGATTGTAGTTCATGAAACCCTAGCATGTATTAAGGTATCCACACTATAATTGTTTTCCTCATTAGGGTTTATAAACCCTAATCATCTTTCATCATAGAAGCACATGGAATTTCAGACAAGTCTAGCACCAATTTGGACATCAACATGTCTATCTTAGGATCATTCCTCAAACCCTAGGTCTTTGTCTATTGCATCAACACAAGCACCAAGACCTCCATGGAAAATCAACTAAACTTAAAAAAATCTTCTTCTAAGCAAGGAATCAAAAGAAGCTCGAGACTTATCAAGTTAAGTTTTCCATGGTATTTCCCTAACCTCCATGTATCACACAAGAACAAGACTGCAATATCACCAAAGACATTAGCTCTTTTCTTTGTATCTTCTATAGGGTTGGAACCCTAATTCTACCTCCTTTGCCTTGACAATAAGAGGTATAGATTCTACAAGAAAACAATCAATTCCTCTAGTATTATATCTCCTTCTCCAAGGTTTACTTACATATATAAACCCTAGTGTCCTCATGCATATCCAAGTTTCATCATGTAATGCATTCCTCCTCTATTTGTGTATCACATCTTCTTGTTCCCAATGTTCCTCGACATATGTGTCAGAGGTGGTTACAATGCTCCAATGCTTATCCTCAATATGTGTGCCAAGGTGGTTACTATGCCCATTTGTTCTCCTCAACATGTGTGTGAAGGTGGTCACTATGGTTCAATATTTCACTTATCTTCATCCTAATATCACAAGGCAACCCAACAAGATAAACCCTAGTCCAAGTGTACGTTAACACCATGAAGATACATCCCTTTAGGGCACTCTTTCCAAGGATATAACATATCTAGAACCTCTTATTACAACCAATTACAACATCAATAAATCTATTGAGCAAATTCCTAGTTTACGAAATCGATGCACAATGGAGTCACTGGGACATGCAAATGTGGTGGAGAGGTTCCACTAGAGGTAATGGCATGCCATGAGACCAACATAGTCGAAGGCTCATCGATCTGACCTCCGGTTGCCAAGTTATGTCCAGTTGCAAGTCGCGTGAAGATGTCATTTAGGGACACTTGGTTACTCTCGGTTCGGGAGCGAAAAAACAAACGGAACAAAATATTGCATGTCGTTGGCTCCAAAAAGTATGTATGGCCAATGCGGACATGGGAACACCACCAAGAATGGCATGGAGAAGGGTTTTTCAGAGTTGACCCACCAATGCGAGAGTTGGATTGAAGGAAACTGAGCAAAACCATAGTTTATGAAACTGATGCACAATGGAGTCACTGGGCCATGAAAACACAGTGGAGAGAGCCCACTAGAGGTAATGGCATGCTAGGAGACCAACGGAGTTGAAGGGTCATCGATCCGACCTTCGGTTGACGAGTTATGTCGAGTTGCAAGTCGCATGAAAATGTCATTCAGGGATACTTTGTCACTCTCAGTCCGAGAGAGAAAAACCAAATGGAGCAGCAAGATTGCATGTTATTGGCTTCGACAGGTGTCTATGGCCAATGCCAACATGGGAACACCACCAATACTGGCACGGAGGAGGGTTTTTCAGATTTGACCCACCAATGCGAGAGTTGCATTGAAGGAAACTGAGCAAAACCCTAGTTTACGAAACCGATGCATAATGGAGTCATTGGGCCATACAAATGTGGTGGAGAGGGCCCTCTAGAGGGAATGGCATTCCAGGAGACCAACGGATTCAACGGCTCATCGATTCGATCTTCGGTTATCGAGTTATGTTGAGTTGCAAGTTGCATGAAAATGTCGTTCAGGGACACTTGGTCACTCTCGGTCCAAGGGCAAAAGACCAAACGGAGCAGCAAGATTACATGTCGTTGGCCCTGACAGGTGTGTATAGATAATGCTGACATGGGAACATCACCAAGACTTGCATGGAGAAGGGTTTTTCAGAGTTGACCCACCAATGCGAGAGTTGCATTGAAGGAAACTGAGCAAAACCCTAGTTTATGAAACCGATGCACAATGGAGTCACTGGGACATGCAAACGTGGTGGAGAGGACCCTCTGGAGGTAATGGCATGCCAAGAGACCAATGGAGTCAAAATATCATCGATCTAACCTCCGGTTACCAAGTTATGTCAAGCTGCAAGTCACATGAAAATGTCATTCAGGGACACTTGGTCACTCTCAGTCCGGGAGCGAAAAACCAAGAAGAGCATCAAGATTGCATGTCATTGGATTTGATAGGTGTGTATGGCCAATGCCAACATGCGAACACCACCAAGACTGGCATGGAGAAGGGTTTTTCAGAGTTGACCCACCAATGCGAGAGTTGCATTGAAGGAAACTAAGCAAAACCCTATTTTACAAAACTGATGCACAATGGAGTCACTGGGCCATAAAAACATGGTGGAGAGGGCCCTCTAGAGGAAATGGCATGCCAGGAGACCAACGGAGTCGAAAGCTCGTCGATCCGACCTCCAGTTGCCGAGTTATGCCGAGCTGTAAGTCGCATGAAAATATCATTCAGGGACAGTTGGTCACTCTCGGTCCGGGATGACATGCTAATTGTTGGGCATGGTAAGAGAATTATTAAAATGTTGAAGAAGGGCTTGGGAAGTCAATTTGCAATGAAGGGTTTGGGTCCAACAAAACAAATATTGGGCATGAACTATATTTCTCCAAAAAAGGATAGAAGAAATGTTACTTGGAAAGACATAATCCGAGTTGTCCAAGAAGACTTAAGATGGGTGTATTTATCTATGGTATATAATAGAAATTGTATCTCTTAAACATGAAAAACTCTTTAACCTTTATCTATGTTATACCTTCTGCTCTCACATTCAATTCTAATTATTGACTCAAATAGAAGAAGGATAAAAACTTAATAGAATAGCAATTAAAATTTAGAGATGAAAGCATAATGCACAAGTCAAATACCAATTAACAATATTAGAGCAATTATTTTTTTATTAGTAGCCTGATGCAACACAAATTGGAGAGAAATTTGCAAAGATAATGGTTTACCAGGAAGGACATGTAGAGAACAATATAAAGTGCAGAGTTAGCAAACCTGTGAAGGACATGATGTTGGTTTCCTATTGAATATTTCCTCCCTCCAACTTTGGAAAAACTTTAAACCTGAAAAAGATGCAATACAAGCCTAATGGAAGACCACAAAAATAAGCATGTTTTAGTTAGTTGCAATAATATCTCACTTTTGACCAACATTTTTATTACTCGCATGCTTAATCCTCTTGCACCACATTAGAATTTTTTTCCAATATTAAATGGAAACCCAAAAACTTACTATGGATTGATCTTGTATTGTTTATCATAGCAATGACGCTAGGCATATATTTTAAACTCCTATAACAAAGGTAAGAGAAACATGGGTGAAATATTAAACCAGTGAAGGGTGTCTATTGAAGATACATGCATCAAACATTTTCACTTGAAAGTTACATTCAAATAATTCAATCTCTAATTAAAAAGAACAGAAGGAATTGAGAATGCAAATGAAGAAAATTTGTATTATTGCATAGCTTTAGTGGCTAACAAGAAGTAGTGTGAAAGGGATGGAAAAAATAGTCATTTGTCTCTAGTCAAAATAGTCAAATGTAGAGAATCGTGTGGTTGTGCAAGCTAACACGTAAAAATATGGATGCCAGTTCCATGAGTGGTTGAAATTGACAACTACTATTAAAAGACAAGAAGATCATGATAACTTACTCCGCTTTCTATGTGAACTCTGCAAAATCCTTTCCCTTTCCATCTATATTGATGTCATGTATGAATGTATAACATATATAAATACTTATTACCAATATGGTGCATAAAACATATCATACTTGGTAATAAGTATTTATACATGCTATATATTCAGACATGACATCAATATAGATGGAAAGGTAAAAGGATTTTGCAGAGTTCACATAGAAAGCGGAGTAAGTTATCGTGATCATCTTGTCTTTTAATAGTAGCTATCAATTTTAATCACTCATGGAACTGGAATCCCCTAATCACTCATGGAACTGGAATCCAAGTGGAGTGTAAGAGCAATTACCCAATCTCATTCAATATAGCCAGTTGGATCCTCTCTGTTGCTAATTGCCTCCATTAATCTCTTGTGCTCTGAATGAGGTAAGAGTAACGTACCTTGGTTGAGTTATTAATTGACATTGTCTATAGATGGATGTTCATTCCAACAATCAAGTTTGTGAATTGATAGACCACAGAACCTGGTCTGTAATCCATGAATACATGCCCACTAGTTCTTCTTGATTTCCCATCTAGTGTAAGATATTCACCCTTAACCACCATCAAGCCAATAGGAAATTCATTGCCTTCATCATCAATCAATGGTCTGTTCAGGATTTGCTTACCTCGAATGCATCATGCCAACCAATAATCTGTGCCCCATTCATTGTCTTTCGGTGCAACAACTGCATATATGTGTCCTGGTTGTACATGATCTGAGATACGGTTGTAGTCTGTCGAAATCATTAATCGACCCTCCTCTAAGTGGGTTGTTTCACTGACTACATGTGGGTCTACTGCAAGTGACATATGATCCCAAACACCAACCCAATCCATGCATTCACATTCATCCCATTCACCACTGCTACAAGGGCTGCAAAAGCAAGAAATTTTCATCCATATTTCAAATAGGGGGTTGTTTGAGCTTCGAACCGAATGAAATCCACGTGGTCCTTGTACTGTGCCATAACTATAGGAACGTGATCGATCTATGTCAACCACATGCCAAAAATTCTTGACTTGCATTCCTACCACTTTAGTCCGGTCTGACATTGTTGCAGAGCACCATTGAACTATGGATTCTGCATCTTTGATATGGGGGTTTCTGGTAAACCTCATCTCCTCCCTTCATAGTGTGGTATTGATGCATGCATTGGCCCTATCATGCTCACCTCTGCCGTGCCCGGTCTCAAAGTAGTTCCATATATGTAGCAAAGTTATAAGTCTTATGTAACATACTCATCCATTGGAAAACTCAGGAATTTTTGAACTGGCCCGCACAACCATCTGACCATATCCAATGCTGATCCATCTGTATATCTCCCTCCTTTAGCTGATCATAGAAAATTTGAAAATAGTGTTGCACATAATGCAGATCATACCATCTGTCATCACTTATGTAAAATTTTGTCTCCTTCTGTATTATCCTATTGTAAACGCTGCTCTCAGGGCCATGCCTATACGTAATATGTACCATGATGTTGACTTGGTCTGAATGGTAGTAATGACTCTGAATTTCATTTTGTGGCTGAAGGGTGTAGTTTTCTGCAAAATCCACAATTGACAATATGGTCCCAATGGGAATTTTGTCCCTACATTTTATGTACTGCTCATCCTGCCATCGCGCTACATGCACATGTTGAACATACTGCTCGGTTTTCTTGTAGAACTCCATCGAAAAATCACATACCCGTACATGTTTCCATGAAAACAAGGGTCGTATTAGAAGGTGACCTTTAAATAATGTATATGTAGAAACTGAACATGTAAGAGGAAAAACATGCAATAATCATTTGCACCTGTGACTTCACCAATGCAATCTTTTTACTTTCCTTCGCACTATCTGATTGATAGGTTATGTACTTGAAGCTCTGCATCTCCACACTCATATTTCCAAATTGATGCTCATCAGTTCCATGAATGCAACGGTTCAAAAGAGCAAACCCACTGCACCTGGAACAATTCCCATATAGACATGATTTTCCATAGTATTTTTGTCCTTCATGCCTTGGACACATGATGATGACGATAAAATCTCCCGATGCATTCAGCGGTATTACAGATTCATTGCAACCCTGCTCAAGGTTAGTATGCAAATAAAAAAACATATGTTTATACATGTCATAAAAATATTCATATTTTACATGGTATCTACAACAACATATGTTTCGATCAATGCATATACGAATGCACCATAGTTTACATTTCTCAAAGGACCTTTGGCCCAGGTTCAATTGTGTGTGCTCATTCTTGAATCTCTCATAGAGTTCAGTCTATGTTGTGTCAAGGAAGTGTTTGACGTGGGGTTCACGTTCAGTAGAACCTTTTCTTAGCTTTAGCACATCTCTTTGATTAGATGAAGGTATGGTATGATCATGCTAGAACATTTGTACTAATTCCTTAACAACATCAATTAGCTTCATATCTCGAACGAGGCAACCTGCCGACAAAATCCCAACAATCTTTTCCACCTGGAGTTTGCAGATTTTATCTTATAATAGAGTACTTTTGAACAGTTTTTCTATTTAATTTAAGTATCTTGGAAGTGTGTGAAAGGAGGCAACGTTGCCATGTGGACTTGCTTACAACTGATTCTAATAACACACGACGAGTCGCACAAATATATTTAGTACGGGACGTCTTCCCAATCACATTAAAAGTAGATTGGAGATTTTTAACAATACAATTGTTAACCTCTGAAATTCTAACCATCTTTATGCCCAGAATTCTCTAACAACAACTAAACAATTTGACTTTAACAAACATAGTGATAATTGACATTTACCTGCATCGCCTTTGGATTCAAAATATTCCTTCATTAATTTGTTACATTGCTAATCGATAGTGCGTTTGGGAAACTTACCTTCAAGGCATGACATAAAACTTTCATCCACATGGATATGTCTAGGAGTCCTTTTTCTTGCAGTAGACAGTTGAGGTAGGGAAGGTGGACATGAGCTACGCATCCCAGAGCTTCTTTGTTGTGGTGCTTCATTCACATGTCTGTCTATATTGGTAGTGTGCTCGACATGGTTGTGGTATTCTGGAAGAGATGGCAAATTAATCATTGCTCCTAGGTCCAACGCTTCATACTCGGCGTCTCTCAATACACCTATGTCTTCAAGAGATTCAACATGGCTCGTTGAAGGATTGTTGGTTGGATACTGTGTTAATGTTGGAACTTGAGTTGGGTCCATTGGACGCAACCGCTTCAGCCGTGGTTCTGAAGTAGAGGCTGTTATGTCATCGACTCTGTTAGGATCAATTGCAGTATCAATGGAAATTTCTGGACCATGTCTCACTCTCTCCATTGCTAACTTGTCCTTTTCTCTTACCTCATTTTCCTTTTCAATGGGCATATTCCTTCTATTTTTTGTTTCTCTATTACGTGAGTTTACCATATTCAAAAGTTTCTTAATCAAAACTATGAGGTCTACCCCTGCATAAGAAGCAACAAATAAGGTATTAGTTCCATTATACAATATACATGACACGTTCCAACATAAATAACTAAATTACAGATATGTTAGTATGATAATTATTAGCATTGATACATAAACATTGATTAAAGGTTTCTTTTTATGTTCGAACCAAATTTTCATTTCTATACTCTATTTGAGTCAAGTAAAGATAGTCAAGTTTGCAGGTATTACAACTATATGATTATGGCTTCCTTTGTGTTAAAAAATGATTGGAAGTCAAAAGAATATGAGTGAAATGAGGAGGTTGCAAATCCCTCAAAAAAAGGAGAAATCATTGAGGTAGAGGCATCCCTGTCAAGCTCAAAGGCATGTTATGATAAATCTAGCATGAAGAGCAGAGCATGGACAAGTTGGTGAACTGTTCAATATGGACCCTCTCCCATGATTGCTTCCAAGGTTTTTATACAAATTGAAGAGTATCAATAGAGAACCTCATCTATGCCATCCTTGTGGGAAATCAAAATATATTCATGTGCAAATGATTATTGGTCTACATTTCATACTTCATCTTGTATAGAGAATATGGACAACTTGGTGAACTATTCAATATGGACCCTCTCCCATGATTACTTCAAAGGTTTTTTTTTAAATTGAAGAGTCTCAAGAGATAACTTCATCTATGCCATCATTGTGTGAAATCAAAATATATTCATGTGCAAATGTAAATTAGTTAACATTGCATACTTCATCTTGTATGGAGAATATGAGACTTGTTTAGATGTGAAGTTGGGATTTATTCTTGTGAAATTAAATGTTGTCTATGAGAGATATATTGTTGTAGGAATATCATAAAACATAAATCAATGAAATGATCTGAAAGCTTGTGAATTAAAACAATCATTTACAATTCACCATACGTATTCAAAATGATCTCTTCTTGCAATGAAAACTTGTAATGTTGTTGAGGCCTGGAAAATCGCAGGTAACAATAGTTAGGGATTCTTTCCAATAATGTTCCCAACTAGCCCGTTATTGTTTGGTACGGGGAATCCTTCCAGTTTACGGTCCGGATACCATAGGTCAAGTAACAAAATAAAGGGTTTTACCGGTTACGGCTTGGTCCACCGTGTGCATTTTTTAGTTTTTTTATGTTTAAGTATGATGTGCAAGTGCCTATCTAAAAATGCAGATAGATAGAGAATATTAGGAGTGGTCACAATGTGATGCACAGGTTCTTACCTCTTGTCTTAACTCTCTCGCATCTAAATCACACACAACAAGAAAACTAAACTAACTATCTAACCTATCCCTAGGGAGCAAAATTATCATTATCAATGAGTAATGTATTTCTGTGCATGCATTAAGAAAAATCACAGATAGCTGTTACTTATTTCAGAACACATGAACATTAATAGAAGAATGAACAACAAGATAGATTATTGTTTATAAAAAGCCTTCATTACTCACAGTGGAAATTTCATAGAATAAATTAGAGTGAATTAATAACATGAACATAGGATCAAAGAGTTAAAACAATCTCACAATTAATGAACATATAGCTGAAAATGAAATAGTTCACATTCAATAGATCCATAGCACAACATTTGAAACATTCCACCAAGCTTTCTCCAATAGGAAACTTGTTATTCTTTATTGCAAAAGGAAATAGTTCTTCTTACAACATGCTCTCACAAATCTATCTGGGAAAAAACCTTTCTTGCATCCAACTCTCCTATATTTATACAAAACAACAAAACCTTTGGGTTACCCCCTAGGTGACCTTTGGGTTCCCCAAACCGTTCAATCCCACCATTTTGTCTTTTAGTGAGTGCTCATGACTTACACAATACGTTACATTTTTAGATTAATATTTAAGAGCACTTTATAAAAAGGGACCAGCTTCGTAACTGATGAAATTTTCCCAAGCCTGGGCCTCTGCTGCTATCGATCTGTTGAGATCTCAGACCGTCACTTTTTTCTTTGCTTTCTTCATCTCTACTTCTTCATTTTATTTCTCTTCCTTCCTTATTGTCTCCTTTCTTCTGCTTTGTCGTCTAGACATATCTTCTTTGCAGCAACAATCACCCTGTCATGAAAATAGCAGGTTTTTAGACCAATTAGCATCTAACAAAGTCACACAAAATGTATCAATACATGCATTCTGTAAAATGAACTATAAACAATATTAATGCATGAAAATATAAGGCAAAGAAAATCCTGCAAGCTGGGTCTGAAAATCCTCTAAGCCTGCTGTCCAACTAAAATCACAATCTTGATAGAACAGTCTCTTTATCTCAATCCAAGCCGCATCTAAACTAACTCGAAACCCTCCGATGAAAGCATGAACCAAAACTATGTGACCGCCACTCCTCAAAACACCAAACCTCAAACTGCACTCTTCCTCTCAGAAAAAACCCTAACTCAACCAGCAACCATAGGAGATCTCCATCGCCCATAAAATAGGGTAGAAACTCACAATAAACGGCGGGAAAAACCCTCACCGATGAACAGAACAACTATATGTCAGATAGTTAGTTCACTAAGGAACCGCAATGGTGGAAGAAATACGGGCTACGGCTTCCGCGATCAAAAGAAAACTTCAGCGATCAAAGATTTTAAGGACTATGTATCGAAAATTAGAAACACTAATCAATACTACGCGGGACTTTAAAACACTAATCATCGATGAGATAGTTCACTACGCAACCGCAACGGCGGAAGACATTCTCACTACGGCTTCTGCGACAATAGAAAATCATCAGCGATCGGAAGAACTAAGGACTACGAATCGACAAGTTTAAAACTAAGGATCTCTGCAGTGTCGGTAAGGCAATGAACAAGGCCTCCGATCAATGACAAAAATCATTTCGATAGCGATAAAACAAAACTGCCGGCAGTTAAAAATATAAAGTTTTGAAAAAAATAAAACAAAAGAGATAACGCACATCGGCGAATAACAAGACTGTCCATCGGCGGCATAGAGGACTAATGCCCCGATTCCTTCGTCAAACAACTTCTGACAACGATAAAATCAAATCATCGAAGAAAAAAACAAAGCATTAAGTGTTCAAAAGACTCTTAGCTGGGCAACGATAAAACTAGTTTGTTTCACCTCCGAAATAGCGGCAGCATAGAGAACTAAAGCTCCGATTCAAACTTCTACTAACCTCCGATAGTGATCAAACAAAAACATTGAGAGAGCAAATGTTAAGCTCTTAAAATAAACAAACTCCATAATCAAAAGCATTGGCTTGACAAAGGCAGATTTAGATCATCCAAATTCCGAAACGAAGGAAACAATTGACCTCCAATCAAACTCAAGAAAATCCAAATTTGTAGTAGAGGAAAAACAGAGTTCAGGAAACCAAATAAATCTAGGCAAGATAAAATCAAAAAAGGAGGGTCCAAATTTTTTTAGAAATTTGGGAAAATAGTTACAGCTGCAACAAGTGTGAATCTTTCCACTAACTTCCAGGACCACAGAATATGTTTGTTAGATTCCAAGAGTGAGCTTCGATCAAATAGATCAAAGAGTGGTGATGGATTGTGAGCCAAATTGCACAGTTTAGGAGCACAAAACGTGCGAATAGAAAAAGAAAACCCGTGAAAATTGGTGGCAATCTTGGGAATCCAGATCTCTGTTTTTTTTACCTACTAACATGTGTGCACACATGCCTTTAAGCATGCGTGTCTAATACCGTGCATGCACATTGACGCTCATGCAAACTCAAACGCGCGTGCGCCCCTATTTAACATTTAGAGCATTTGGTCACTAACATTTATTTCATTAAATGACTAACGTTCTTCAACAACAGCTTCGTATTCATGATTATTTCGAGTATTTTTACAATATAGTCTAAAACCTATCATCATCATCACCACTACAATATATTCTAAACCTATCACCATCGTCGTCATCCTCAACCTCATCAACATAGTCATCATCCTCATCATCATCACTTTCATCATCCTCATCATCATCATTTTCATCATCCTCATCATCATCATCACCAACATTTTTCATCATCATCATCACCAACATTGTTCATCATCAGCATCATCATCGGCATCATGATGATGATGATGATGATGATGATGATGATCATCATCATCATCATCATCATCACCATCATTGTTCATCATCACCATCATTGTTTATCATCATCATCATCATCATCCTCATCATCATCTTCATCATCATCACCATCATTGTTCATCATAACCATCATTTTTTTATCATCATCATCATCATCATCCTCATCATCATCACCATCATTGTTCATCATCATAGTCATCTTCATAGTCATCCTCATCCTCCTCATCGGTAGCATCGTCATCATCCTCATCATCATATTCATCATCATCACCATCATTGTTCATCGTCATAGTCATATTCATAGTCATAATCATCATCTTCATCATCAACATCCTCATCCTCATCATCGCAATTATCATCATCATCATCATAATCACTGTCATCATAGTAATAGTCATCACGATCATCATCCTCATCATCCTCATTGAAATCATCCTTATCATCATCATCATCATCATCATCATCATTGTTCCTTCTCATCGTTAGCATCATCATCATACTCATCATCATCATTGTTCATCATCATAGTCATCTTCATATTCATCATCATCCTCATCATCATCATCATCTTCGTCATCAACATCATCATCCTCATCATCGCAATCATCATCATAATCACTGTCATCATAGTAATAGTCATTGTGATCATCATCCTCGTCATCCTCATCATCATCACCATCCTTGTTCATCATCATAGTCATTATCATCCTCCTCCTCATCATCATCGTAGTCATCAACATCATGATCCTCATCATTGTAATCACCATCGTCATCATCATTATCATCGTCATCCTCATCATCATCATCCTCATCATCATCATCATCATCCTCATCATCATCATCCTCATCATCGTCATCATCATCACCGTCATTGTTCATCATCATCATCATCATCATCATCATAGTCATCATCCTCATCATCATCATATTCATCATCATCCTCATCATCCTCATCATCATTGTTCATCGTCATCATTCCATTGCAAATGCTTGAAAATAAAATCAAAGAAAAGTTTCAACTAAACCTATCATCATCATCATCATCATTGTTCCTCCTCATCCTCATCCTCATCCTCATCCTCATCATCATCACCATCATTATTCATCATCATTTTCATCGCCATCATCATCATCATCATTGTTATCATCCTCATCCTCTTCATCATCATATTCATCATCCTCATCATCATCATTGTCATCATCCTCATCACCAACATTGTTTATCATCGTCGTCATCATCATCCTCATCATCATCATCCTCATCCTCATCCTCATCATCATCATCATCATCGTCGTCGTCGTCGTCATCATCATCATCCTCCTCCTCCTCCTCCTCATCATCATAGTCATCATCCTCATCATCATCATTGTCATCCTCCTCCTCCTCCTCATCATTGTTCATCATCATCATTCCATTGCAAATGCTTGAAAATAAAATCAAAGCAAAGTTTCAACTAAACCTATCATCATCATCATCATTGTTCCTCATCGTTGTCATCATCATCATCATCCTCGTCCTCCTCCTCCTCCTCCTCCTCATCATCATCATCAGCATTGTTCATCATCATTGTCATCATCATCATCATCCTCATCCTCATCATCATCATCATAGTCATCATCCTCATCATCGTCATTGAAATCATCCTTATCATCATCATCACAATCATCATCATCATCATGATTCTTCCTCATCATCATCGGCATCGTCATCATCCTCATCATCATCATCATCTTTGTCATCAACATCATCATCCTCATCATCGCAATCATCATCATCATCATCATAATCACTGTCATCATAGTAATAGTCATCGTGATCATCATCCTCCTCGTCATCATCATCATCAGCATCATTGTTCATCATCATAGTCATTATCATCCTCCTCCTCCTCATCATCATCGTCATCAACATCATCATCGTAATCATCATTATCATCATCATAATCATCGTCATCATACTCATAGTCATCGTGATCCTCATCCTCATCCTCATCATCATCACCATCATTGTTCATCATCATCAACATCATCATCATCATCATAGTCATCATCATTGTCAGCATCCTCATCATCATCATAATAGTCATCATCCTCATCATCCTCATTGTCATCATCCTCCTCCTCATCATCATAGTCAACATCCTCATTTGATCATCATTGTCATCCTCCTCCTCCTCCTCATCATCATTATTCATCATCATCATTCCATTGCAAATGCTTGAAAATAAAATCAAAACAAAGTGTTTACTTAACAAATGCATGCATGCATCCTTAACGTGTGCGCACAAAGTAGCATGAACATGCTTTTAGTGCGTGCACACCCATAGAGTGCGATCGCGCTTCTAGTGCGTGCACGTTATGTTTTAAACTACGCGTGCGCGTGATTTAAATTTAGAATTTTGGAGGCACCTTTTTCCCAACAAACGTGGTGGATGACTTGGCTGCTTTGGTTTTAGGTTTGGGTTTCCCAACCAAGTCGTTTGGACTGTCTTATGACATAAAAACTTCTTTTGTACCACTTCTCCTATTTCGTGCATGGTTTTCCATATGCCACACTTGTCCATTGTTAATGAAAATTCACACACTTGTGTAAATCTGTCTATAGATTCTGAATAAGTAATTTTTATTTAAATCTATTATATTTTCTATTTTTTATTTAATTTTAAATGGACTAACGTCAATCTAACACAAAAGGTAGGCTATTTGCTTCGGCTATAACTTTTGATTGCCTCACCTATTTAAAAAATGTAAAAGAATCCGCACAAGAAGACACAAAGAACTACATCCTAAAAAAAAAGTATCATTCATTGACTATGTTAAGACCAAGATGTGGTGGACCAACGCTCGACCTTGTCATTTTAGGGCATCACTGACTTCCTTAATTTGAAAAATAAAAAATATAACATAAATAAATATGGAAAAATAACGCTGCACTAGACACACCTGTTATCTACAACCCTATTTAATTTTTTTCACAAAATTCCACCATTTGCATACCAAACAAGTGGACCAACGCAAACATATTCATTATTTTTTGGGAAAATATATAACATACCAACCTTAGAAGAACCTCGTTTTTTTGGATTTATGCTTAGTTTCCATAAATAAAAGTTATATGTTCCGGAAGGTAATCCGATTGTCCACATTTCATATTCTTACACCATATTAAAAAAAGTTGTGTAGGTAACTCTAATATTGCTTTTTGACGTTCAGATTTCTATCTTTCCAGAAGTCCATTGCAACGAACACGTCATAAGTGACTAGCATTATCTTGCACCAGCACAGTATTGATTGCATACCATATAACTTTTGAGAATTATAGCCAATGAATAGGTGTTAAACATTCTCTCCATTCTTCTTGCATGACAAGTTATTTTATATTGTTTCTCCCAAGTAAATAATCTATTGGAAAGTACATGACACATTTTTTTTTGCTTATGGTGGGGATTCAATCTTGCATACATCCTCCCACCACTATATTATTTCCTCATATGGTTCAGGGACAAAGGCCATTAAGTTTTCCAACTTTGTTGTGTAGTAACCTATGACAAGGTTGGTTATCCAAGCTAGCTTATCTTCATCCTCCACTAATCTTGAGAAATCCTTTACAAGAGATTATATAAAGGTATTCCATTCTTCACCCAATTCCCCCCCAATTGTAATCTTGGGAAATCTTCCATCACGATAACCGCATATTTTATTCCTCTTTATTCTGCATATTTTAAGGCATACATGAATGATGTAATTTTGTATACTTTTACTTTTTATATAAAACCATGACTATTGTAGACCAGAGAATGAAAAAAAGAGATGGGGGACTAAGAGTCCACAAGAAGGGGAAAAAGGTGTCCCAATGCATGTGTGGCACATAGCTAGCTCTCACCACCATTGGTGCCACTTGGTTAGCCATCAATATGCCTATAAATTTTAGAACTAATTCCACTCAAAGGATTCACTCCCCCTAGATGGAATCCGTCTCTGTGATCAGAACTAAACCAACATTTGTTAAGAATGGAACCAAAATTGGATGTTAGAGGGGAATCACATAAGTGATACCACCCTCACCAAACCATAATGAATAATACTGTAAATTGGATTTATATAGAGAACAACATAATCCCTAGGTTCTGGGCATAGAGAGTTCCTAGCCACTTGTGTGAGAGCCCTCAAAGAGAATTAGGGTATACCAAGGGATTGTTAGATCAAAGAAGGGAGGCCCATTCCTTGGGTTAGTAGGTTGAAGGGAAAGGGGTGCTAGGCTATTGGGATAGTTGTAGGAAATGAACTGGTACCTTCTTGTGGATGAATAGCCCCATCTTGGGGGTGAACCTGTCAAAGAAAGATATGGCTTGACCAAGTCTATGGATGGGTGGAATGTTACTAGCCTACAGGAAGTTGATTACATTTTCAGATAAGTCCTTCTTTTGCTTATGAACGTGTTGTATTTAAATTTGATGTGTTTAAGAAAGTTAGATTTACGTGTTGAATAAATTTCTTGAAATAATTGAATTTACGGGACTGCATTCACATTGTTTTGTCTACAATATTTTAATATAAAACTTATTTGAATTACAATTAATCAATGCAGCTGTCTAGATTTCATTGTAATTAGTACATTTAAACAATGAGAAAAAAAATGAGATATATGGAGTATCTTCGATGGTAAATTTGAGTGTTTCACATCCCTAATGGTTCAATAAATGTACTGGGGTCGTGACAAATTGGTATCAGAGAAGAGGCTACAACTCTAGAACTGTATGGGTCAAATTTGAATTTTACAGGGTGAATTAGAGGTTGCACTAAAGAGTATGATGGGAATTATATGAACGGAAGAGTAGAAAAGAGTGTATAATCACTCCATCTATGAAATCAACTTATTGAATGAAGGTTTGAATGATTGGATTAAATTCAAAGAGCAAAGGAAAATAAATCGTGATTTTTTTTCAAATTTGGGTGAGGTTACAAGTTACAGACAAATTGAAGAAAATTCATGTGTTTGTTGGCAGGGGTTTTGGGACAAGTTAGTTGCGTGACACCACAAGTGTCGCGCAAGCTCAGAAGACACCGTGCAAGTGAAAGATGGTGACCAAGGTGGAAGATAGACTATTTTGAATATTTGTGTCACTTTTGTACTTTTGGACCATATTTTGCGGATATTGGTAATTATTTTGTAGATTCAGTTAAGAATTGGTTAAGAGTTAGTTAGAATTGGACCATGCTAATGTAAAGGTGCAAGCCTATAAATAGAACAAGAATTGTAAATGTGAGAATATATAGAGAAATCAATCAAGGAAGGATAGAATGAGATTTGAGAGCTTGAAACTCTTAGTTGCGTGGCACCACCAGTGTCACGCAAGCTCAGAAGACACCGCGCAAGTGAAAGATGGCGCACAAGGCAGAAGATAGACTATTTTGAATATTTTGTGTCACTTTTTGTACTTTTGGACCATATTTTGCGGATATTGGTCATTATTTTATAGATTCAGTTAAGAATTGGTTAAGAGTTAGTTAGAAGTGAACCATGAATGTAAAGGCGCAAGCCTATAAATAAAAGAAGAACTGTAAATGTGAGGATATATAGAGAAATCAATTAAGGAAGGATAGAATGAGATTTGAGAGCTTTAAACTCAATTGAATTGTTGTTGATCGTGCCGAATTAATGTGAGAATATGGTGGTTGATCTGAACTACTGTTATCTTGTTGTCTGTGTCTTTCTATTTCTGTGAATCCAATGGTGAATATGCGTGACATGGATATATGATGCGATGTTTATAGCTTATGAATAATGTTATCTTTTTAGACATGTCTGTGCAACAGTGTGGTTATTTCTGTTATGAATAAATGATGTGATCTTTTAAAAAACAATGATGAATGGTTCTATTGATGATTAAGTAACTAGTCATATTTGATAGATAAGTTGATGAACTGTCGATGCCCATAGTCCTCTTCTATTCTATGGAAACTTGGTTCTGTCAGCTCTCCCTCGAACATCTCGGGTGAGACTTCATCCGCTTCGCGGGTGTTGCCGGATGGGGTAAAACGTGTCTGGGCCGATGCTCAGGGAGATTATGGTGAGTTGAGCATTGACATATTGGGAACCCCTGTCCACTAGGTTTTGATGGTTGGGTTTGAGCCAACAAATGGTTCTATTACCGGGACCTTGTTGTGACTGAGAGGAGGATATGTGGCATCCGACATTACCGTAAATTCAAGATTGGTTTGATCACAAGCTATGACAATTTTCTGAAGCAGAAAATAAGAACCCTGGACTAACAGCAGACAAGTGGATGGAAAGATACATACACGACGGTCCTCACAAGTACTTTTTCTGTGAGTTTCACTTCATACTGTATGAATGGTTGGCACGATTCACTTACAAGAAGATAAATTTCCAAGGAGGTGAGACAACATCCTAGACTCCTGAATTGATTCAGGAGCTGCAGGAAACTGAAAAAAAAGCATCACAGGCTGTTGAGGTCTGTCTAGATAGTATCCTAGAAGGATATATCACTGAATTCACAGTCGACACTACCAAGTCATACATCGAAGTAGAAAGGGAATTTTTCAATGGACCCAGAGGTAGGTTCTTGTTGTCTCTACAATTGTCAATTAAGATACTTGTCTGTGAAAAGGGTATACTAAAGATGCACCTCAAGTAGTAGAACTCCAGTGTGCGAAGGCGATGGATATCGCAATGAAAGGGGGGAGACGAATGGGAATATAAGGCGTATATGGGTGCAATTTTCGACGAGACTGTGAGGGAAGCCGAGGAAGAAAGTGGTATTACGAGGGGAGGATCAAGGTTTCGACAAGAGAAGAGGCAGAGGACAGGGGAAGGTCCTGCTGCGATCAAAACACAAGATCGCAAAGGAAGACCACACGAGAGAAAGCGACCCTACAGTGATGAAGAGGAAGAATAGACCTAGACTATGCCTATAATAGAAGTGAGATGCCTCCATGCATTACTCCACATTTGGGAAGAAACACAAGTTCCACGTCGACTTACTCGATGTGCTAGCAGCATTCTAGTGGTAGATCAACATATATAGGAAGAAGGCCTAGGATGGCAGGCAGTGATACAAAGTTACCTTTGTTCCATGGAAATGGGACTGGCGATCCCGAGCAGTATTGGTTTCTATGTGAGGCGGTGTGGATTGTCAGAAAAGCCATGGATGACAACATTAAGAAAGGCCAATTGGTGATTACTCTTTGAGGTCTTGTGCTATATTGGTACATTAAATTTATACAAGTTCCTACGTGGACCCCTGGAAAAACATTGGATGAAGTCACGAGAGGACTGATTGAAGAATTCCAGAAACCAAAATCTGAAGCACATTATATCATTAAGTTAAAAGAGATTAAGAAATGTCCTAATGAGACCGTTTGGGACTTCGATCAAAGATTTAAGACACTGATGGTGAGAGTCAGTTTCGATATGAGCAACGTTCAACACAAAGAATGGTTTATCGCAGCATTGGTACCTCATATCCAAAAACCACTGATGCATCAGAATATCGTGACACAGAATGAGGCTCTAGAGATCATCATGAAGTTACTAAGCTTCACCTATTAGGGAGAATGTAGCTGGTATGAACCAAATTCAGGTGCAACTAACGAACTTGACACTTCAGTTGCAATATATTAAGAAAGGGAAATAGAATCACAAAGATATTTGGTGCACTCATTGTTGCAAAGATGGACACACTAAAGATACTTTCCCTGACTTCTGAAATTATCTGCTATATGGGGCACCGAACCCACTGAGTTGTGGTAGCATACCATGGTGCTGCATATGCAAAGTCTATGGGCACCGACATGAAGAATTTAGCTACATGCAGAAGATTGTGACGAAACCAAAAAAATTATATTGTTCATTTTGTCGATCTGTGGGGCATGAAGATAAAGACTGTCATGTATATGACCTACTTCAGGAAAAGACCATAGAATCCTACTTTGTGAAGGATGAAGATCATTGCACAGTACAAAAATCATAGCCTCAACCTCAGGTTGTCAACTCTCGACCTCAACCATAGTATACACCACCACCACAGATGCAATTTATACCATCGCAGCCATAACCACAATTTGCACCGTAGCCACAGTTCACATCGTAGCCGCAGTATAGTCAGATGTTGATGGCTTAGTCACAGCCACAGTATGTTCAAGAAGTGCAGTATGTTCAATAGTAGCCGAATCCCCCGCCATAGCAATTGGCTCAGCTGCAGTACCAACAGCAAGGAGGATTACGTGGAGGATTATAAGGAAGAGGAGGAGGCTTTAGAAGAGGAGCAGGATGATGTCAGGATGTCTAGAAGTAGAATTCCGATCAACAGAATCACCCGCCCAATCAGAATCTGTGTACCCAACCAGCTCTAGCTCGGAGTCTGCAGCATGGTGAATGTTGTAGGTCTTGGTTCCCTGAATATACTGGAGGATTCTATTGGATGCCTTCCAATGAAGATCATGGGGCTGATAGATGTATATTGATACAACATTCATGGCATAATAGATATCATGCCAAGAATGATTCAAGTTCAACAAGATACCAATCAGTTGTCGATAAATAGTGCAATCCATGGGAGGTGTGCTTTTTCCTTCTTTAAGGTCGATCCCTGAAAGGAAAGGGAATGGAGAAGCTCTACATTCAGCCATGTTAAACTCAAGTAACAGGTATGATATGTATTTGGACTGAGTGACCATTATCCCATCAGAATTTTGCTCAATTTCGAGCCCCAAAAATTGTTTTAAGAGCCCCAAATCGTTCATTTCAAATGCATTGTGGAGAGCAGTTTTGATGACTGAAATAGAAGCAACTGTGCTACCTATGATCAGTAAGTCATCAAAATATAAAACAATAATAATCAAATGAACATCATACTGCTGTATATACACATTTGTATCTGATTTACACCTTTGGAAGTTTTGTGAGAGAAGGAAGGCATCCATTTTGGAATACCACTCTCTTGGGGCCTGTTTTAACCTGTATAGTGACTTGTTTAGCTTGAAAACCAAAGATGGATTAGAAATTTATCCCTAAGGATGATTCATGTATATCTCCTCAAAAATATATCCATGTATAAAGGCTGAATTAACATCCATATGATGCACTTCCCAGTGCTTAGATGCTGAAATTGCCAAAACTAGGTGGATGGAGTCCATTTTTGCAACCGGCGCAAAAGTATCATGGTAGTCCACACCTTGGACCTGGGAGAAACATTTTTCCACCAAACTTGCCTTATATTTGCAAGTGCTACCATCTGCATCAACCTTATTCTGAAACACCCACTTGCATTGAACCAATTTCCTCCTCGGAGGAAGAGAAACTAGCTCCCAAGTAGTGTTTTTCTGAAGAGAATTCATCTCTTCATCCATGGAAACTTGCCATCTAGGATCCTTTCGAGCATGGTAGTAGGACTAAGGGTCTGAAATTATCATCAAATAAAAACACTTGGACAGCAAATAATCAGGACAAGAGAGCGCAATACCTGCTCTTTGTAAATCAAACCGGGTTCTCCTTGGATCATCCGGATTTCCATGTTATCTCCTGCATAGGAGAGTGTCTATCGGGCCCAAGTTGGGAGATGATTTTGTACTTCAGGTTCTGATTCAGCATCTGATGCTTTCTATACACTAATATTAGAAATCAAAGGATCCAAATCAAGGTCATCACCCCCAATTTCATTATCCAAACATTCAGTAGAATAGGAAGGAAATTCAGCAGTTTTCTCCTTCACTAGTTATACCTCTTGAAGAGGCTCATCAAACTTGACACTCCTTTCAATGATGATATGTTTTGTTTTGATATCCAGAAGCTTGAAACCTTTTGATTCATTAGGATATCCACTAAACATACATTCTATGCTTTGCAGTTGAAAATCCCTCCTTTTATCAAGCGGAATTCGGGCCCATGCAGTGGACCCAAACACCCGTAGATTCGACACATCCTGCTTGTGTCTGAAGTATGATTCGAAAGGGTTCTTCCCTTTCATGGATGAGTGTGGCACTCTATTCTAAATATATACTGGAGCATGCATGGCTTCATCCCACAAATTTGCAGCCAACTTATTTGATTCGACCATACAGGTGGTCATCTCCTTAAGAGACCTATTCTTCCTCTCTACTACACCATTCTGTTGGGGAGTGTAGGGGACTGAATGCTGGATCTGAATACCAATTTGGGAACATATATGCAATAACTCATTACTAACATACTCCCCACCATTATCAGATCTCAATATCTTGATCTTTTGGCCAGATGCATTCTCAATCAAGGCCTTCAATTCAGTGAATTTTTCCAAGACTTCTGACTTCTTTTTGATAAAAAAGACCCATGTGTATCTAGAAAAGTCATCGATGAAAGTCAGAACGTACCTTGATCCATTCATGGATGTGATAGACATCAGACCACTGATATCAGAATGTATCAGTCCCAAGATGCATGATGCTCGACTTGCCTTCCACCGATCGAACTTATGCTCAGGGTGCTTTCCAACAACACAACCCTTGCAAATTCCATTGGTAGCTTTGATGACTGGGAGGCCTTCAACCATAGAATTCTTCTATAATTGTTGCAAGTATTTGAATTTCAGATGACCGAACCTCTCATGCCACAGTCTACTAACTTCATTTCCATGAGTCAACAATGTGGTGGGCTTTGCATCCGCCACAAAATGAGAGAACTCAGAGGATTTTGCATGATGGTTTGCAAGGCCTTTTGCTACAAGTTTTTCGGGTGCAAGTTCTATGATCTCTGCATCATCTGGGCTAAAGGAGACTCTCTTGGGAACTCTCGTATGTGTCATTTGATAAACACTTAGGAGTTTTGATGCAAGAGATGGTACATACAGAACATTGGAAAAATAACCATGCTCAAGATCTACGGTACCTTGTCCTTCAGATATGATTGTGGAGTCATATCCCATGTGGATGGGAATGGATTTTCCAGTCTCCAGAGATGAGAAGGAGTATTTTTCAGCCATAATGTGGTTCAAATCTCCAGAATCTATTAAGAGTGCTTTGGAATTCGAAGTGCTTGCCATGAGGGAATGACCTCTTTCATGTTGTGGTTCCAGATCTTGCTGATCTCTCCTCCAAAATATTTCTGGAAGATTGATGCGATTTATCTCAAGGAGAGAGGTAGCTTCATTAAGTTTCTTTTTCATGTAGGAATGTTCAGGGTGGAATCCCTTCCCACAGTATGAACACTTGACTTTTTCCTTTCCATGATGCCCCTTTCCTTTGTTCTTATTTGAGCCGGAAGACTCTTCATGCTGTTGGTTTTCAACTATAGGCTTAGGAGCTTTGAATTTGGTTTTTGGGTTCTTCTGCTGCTTTCCTTTACCCTTTAGATATTTAGGCCCCAAGACATGGAGGGATTGATCACGGGAGGATCTGATGATCCCCATCTGAACAAGCTTATCATGTTCACTTGTTAGGGACTCAATGAAGGCATTGAGTGAAGGCATCTTCCATCCATGGTTTGTGCGCTTCCTGACATGGAATGTACATACAAACACCGACTAATCAGCTCCAGTTTTGGAGAGTATGGCAAGGATGATCTGAGCATCCTCCTTCTCCACCTTACATTGCTTCAATAGTAAGACAATGTGCTTAACCTTTGTGAAAAAGTCATTTAAGGTCTCGAAATTGGAAGGCTGGAGAGACATCAACTCATTCTCAAGCTAGTATACTCTCAAATCATCTTGTTTTCCATAAGGGGTTTTCACTTTGTCCCAGATTTCCTTTGGAGTCTTCAATCCCAAGAGATGGAAAATAAGATCTCGGGAAATAGAGAGGCACAAGAATCCGAATGCTTCATCTTTCTTGTTCAAGAATCTAGCTTTGTCTGTCACAGAAGCAGGATCTTCTTCAGTGTCCATAGTGACCCTATAGAGTCCTCTAGCACGTAGATGGATCTCCATGTCTCCTTTCCATGAGTGGAAATTGAACGGAGTCAAGAGTTCTACTGAAGAAGCCATCTGAAACTGCTGGAGCGAATGCTTTTCACCTGTTAAAACCTACAAATCACAACAAAAAGGGCACTGTAAGGTTGGACAGCCTGCACATTTTAGGCTTTCATCACACCCAACATAGTTGATCAAGAAAGCTTAATCAACGATTTCCTTACTTGGGGCATTAAGTGGTAAGCCTTGGCTTCTGGTGCAGTGCTGGAATTTTGAGATTTTGCTTTATTTTTTATGCAAGATCTGTCAAAAACCATGTTTTTGAGAGATCTGAGCTTCGTCCCACCATGAGCTCTGATACCATATTAATTTATCACAGTGGTTTGGGAACTGAAAACATAGTCTCACAAAGAATTCAGACAAATATGCATAAAATTGGCAAAATGGTGTTGCAATGGAAGTAGCAGCTCTGTATAATCAAATGAAAGAATGATGATACAATAAAATGATCATGAAAGATGCATGAATTCCAAGACAATTCAAATTTCCAAGGAGGTCATTCAAATTGAATGAGTGAGTCTAGCTTAACTAAATGTAATCCACAGTGAACACACCAGTTAACCACTGATCAAAACCCTAATTGACTCAACTGAGTCCTAATTGAAGTCAAAGTGCAATAAATGACTGAGTCTAACTGAAAGTAGCTCAGACACATGTCACTGCATGCCAACCCACAAGTGGTAGCGCATCAATCACCCCAATGAACCACGATGAGGTTAGCTGAAGCCTAACTAGCCATTAGAGGTGGTTGGAGGCGCCCCTGTTGACTCCAGTTCATTAAATATTAATTAAATGATCAATTTAATGAAAGGAGGAGCCTTCACTGCTCTTTTTAACTGATTGTAACCATCAATTAGCAATATGGGGCATTTATGACACTCAGATCACCCCCGGAGTGCTCCAGTTAGCCTCCCTGAATGAAGGAGAAGGCTTAGTTGGCCTCCTTGACTAAAGGTAGGTGTGGGTGTGCTCATGCTGATGTCATACAATGCTCCTTTGTTGTCAATTAAGTCAATAAAACTTAGGATAGTGGTTTAAATAGACCAAGTTGACCAAAGTAAGTGTGTATGGTGGTAAATGTCTCCAACATCCATTGTTTATTGTTGTAGGTAACAACTGTGTATAAGAGGGTAATAGAAATTGTGGATATTTCTACTCAAAGACAACCATTAGATGCAAGTTGGAAACAAAGAAGACAACATACTACATGTTGCTCGAAGTGAGAGATGTGGTCTCTTGAAGATGAACAAGAATGTTGGAAAAACATTGCTTCCTGAAAGGAACATTAAATTTAATTTTGGAACATGTGTTTTCAATGGTAAAACACCAAAGATGGTGTTTGTAATAAGGGTGATGAGAATGTAACACGCCATTTCTGACCCCATAATATAATAATGTAAATATGGATGATATGTCTAGAATCCATACATGAATGAAGTAATTTTGTATATTTTTACTTCTTATATAAAACATGACTATTGTAGGACAGAGAACAAAAAAAGAGATAGGGGATAAGAGTCCATAAGAAGGAGAAAAAGGTGTCCCAATGCATGTGTTCCACATGGCTAGATCTCACCACCATTGGTTCCACTTGGTTAGTCATCAATATGCCTATAAATATGAGAACTAAGTCCACTCAAAGGAGTCAATCCCCCTATATGGATTCAATAACTATGATCAAAACTAAACCAACCTTTGTTAAGAATGAAACTAGAATTGGATTTTAGAGGGGAATCATGTAAGTGATACTACCCTCACCATACTGTAAATTGGATTTATATACAGAACAACGAAATACCTGGGGTATGGGCACATAGAGTTCCTAGCCACCTATTTGATATCCCTAAAAGAGAATTAGGGTATACTGAGGGACTGTTATCTCAAATAAGGGAGACCCATTCCTTGGGTTAGTAAGTTGAAGAGAAAGGGGTGCTGGACTATTGGGATAAATGTATGAGGGTGGTTAGAGAATTGATGGCCTCTCTGCCTTCCATTTCTCTTCAGATAGTTTTCTTTCTTAAATCATGTGCTAATTAAATGCAGAGATTTACCTAGCTCCATGAAGGCCATAAAATTCCAGCAATGTAGTGTCCATCCAGGTAAAATCACCCAAAGGTGGCATCGCTTAAGTTTTTCTTTTTAGGGATTAAAAGAGGAATACCAATTGCATAGAACCAATAAACCTGACCCAATCACCCAGTATCTAGAGGCGATCAATTGTTTACTCTCCTCAATGAGGAAATGGAAATAAACCCACCCATTAACAAGCATGATGACCCTTGGAACATGATGAATCACAATATTCCAAACTTGAGTAATCCATTCAAATATCTCCACCCTACTCAAATTTACCCAGCAAATCCCTAGACAACAACCCTTAAACCATATCAAGCATGGTGTCTTTACGCAAAACACATATATCCTTACCCTTCTATGATTTCTCCGACTTCACTCTTATACGAGCACACAATTTTACACCACCCAACAATCTATTTGTCCCAATTTGGCTGAATGTTTTGAGGCCTTAACAGGGGGAATTGAGATTTAGCAGAGGGAAATCCCCAACTATGATAGTATCCAATGATTTGAAGTCATACAAAATCCTAGGGGTAGCCTCTACAACCAAAATATGTAGAGTAAAAACTATTTGAGAATAAGGGTTAGTCCAAACCCTAGAAATGACATCTAGAGATGACATGGAACTAGGACATACAACATCCAATCTTTACCTTGGTTGCCAACATTACTGAAACCAAATGGTAGTTGTTTATGGACAGGTGTCTGTAAGGCTTATGACGATTGTCGCGATGACATATTTCCATGGGAATCTTCCACCGCCATCATGACCCAAATTCCCACACCAAAACCCTAAAATCCCTAGTATGATCAAACCAAACTAGCCAAGCTAAACATGTACAAATTATTAGAATATTGTGAACCTATGAAATAATATCATATAAAATATGGAAAGAATTACTAGTCTATCATTCTATCTACAAAGCAACATAAAGCATGAAATAAAAATTGGAGAAAAGAGAACAATAAGAGAACATTGATATATGTGGTTCACCTAGTATGGGCTACGTCCACGGGAAGGGTTGCATCTTCCATTATTCTAAAAATAGATCTCCAAGATTACATGGCATCCTCACATGTGCATCACATTAAGCTCCATCACCCAATCATTTCACAATCATGTGTGTACAAATGACATACACAACATGCGATGCGTGATGAACTACAATCAACACATACCCAAAATGGTCTCCTTCACCTCTCTTATATATCAAGAGATTTGGATTACAATACACCCAATAACACATGTGGGATAAATGAATTTCCACCTCTTTATATAGAGAATGGTTACAAAGGATATAATTACAATTATGCATGTGAGATAACTCTATTTTATAATATTAGAGTTATTTTATGCCTTTAAATGATATTTTACCAATATACCACATAAGTCATCCTTACATATTCTAACACTCACTCTTAATAATGACTGGGAGAAAGAATACAAATGGAAGGAAGGTGGAAACACACCAACATCCCCCTTGATGAAAACTTCCAGAATACTCCATACGATGTGAATAAAAACACACTTAGCCTCATGGACTTGATGAAGACAACATTCACTTCTCATGAAACTACTTCCGAACTAAGTTGCATGATGAATGTTTGCATAACACAATAGTGTATGGCCAATACATCAGAACATGTGGATGCAAAATCATCACAACCTGTAACTTAACTGATAGTTGAAAGAACTTTGTAATAGATCGTATGATGAAGACAAGAACCCTGGATCCATACATCAAAACAGTCTTCAAAGAGCTATTTCTGAATATTACATTGTGAATACAAGACCCGAATGACCTTTCCATCGAAACATGAGCCAAGCATACAATCTTCACAACACAGCTGAAAGATGCATGAATAGTAGAAGATCGATTTCCATCATACGCCATTGCTAGAATATTGTGATATAATATGATAAAATTCAACATTACATTCCTTCTTAACATCAACCATCTTTGTTGCAGTCAAGGATAAGTTGAAAAGAGGAACAATGCTAAAAAATCAAAGATCTGCAACCATCATATGCTTAAACCATAAAGGAATACCTGAAGCAAACTATCCCACAACATAGATAGCTAATATGCACAAAATAACTTCCAAGAGTAAAGCATATAATAAACATGACAAGCCCATAGATCATAAGAGATGATAAATCGACATTTCTCAAGAATATATAAATAATAGGAATTGCTTCTATGTAAGACCATATAAATTTTGAACAAAAGATTATAAAAAATAAAGACATGATGTGATATAATAAATAGAGGAGCATAAACATGAGTGAGCATAATAGATACCAATATAGAATAATGAGCCAAGATATCACTTAAATATATGAAAAAATATAGTCATCAAGAAACTATTCTTAAGAACATGTTCATTTCTTGTTAACACCATGTTAATATGCAAGAGATGAATGCCCTAAAAATGTCAATATTTCCATATAGGAACGTTAGAGACGAGAAACACATGCCAATGCTTCCATATAGGAACGTTAGAGACAAGTAGGAACAATACAACTTTTGCAATCATAAGAATATAAATATCAATGTAACAAGAAACAAGGTGCTCATGACAAAGATTTCAATATTATAAGATTGTTTAAAGCATATAAACATTGAGTAAAAGATGATCGAAATAAACATGACATGATTTATATGAAAATATATCAAAATGTTTAACATGATCAACATATAGCAAATTATGATCAACCCATGATATCACATAGATTCAAAAAAATGAGTTTGCTCAAGAAATTAATTAACAGGAGCATTTAATGATCATAAAGATATTGTTTATAAAAACTATGATATTGATTTTACACAATGGTTAGCAATAACATATAAATAAAGCAAATAATGATCACAAGATAACACATATAGAATCATCATTATTAGAAGAGTGAGACCATGTTAAAATATTGAGCAAAAAAAATTGATCAAATAAAACAATGATATCACTTATAGATATGAAAATATTGCGATTAAACAACTAAGTCTTAAGCGTATGTTTAATTATTGATGTCATAATTACCATACTAGAGATCCATGCCCATGAACATGTCAAAACATCTTCCACACAAAGAAGGTTATAGACATAAACAACTATAAGACAACCCCTGTAAACATGATGAATAAGAATAGAAACCCTAATGCAAAGGGATCAAGAAACTCATGACAAGAATTCCAAGATAAGAGATGAATAAAAAATGAATTTTCTCACCAAAACCAAAGCCCAACAACTGCTAAAAGACGGATCTGTCACTCTACAACAGAAAACTGAAAGCAAAAAAAAATTAAAAATTAAAAATGACCATAACGAGGTCAATATTTCTCAAAATTTTTAATATAACCTGTTTTTGGAACTAGAGAAGTAATTCTGCATGCATCAAAGTAAACATAACAGAAATTGGGGTACTCAATCTAAAGATATTTGCTTTGCAATATTTCCGTCCATATGGAAAATTTCTGAAAAATAATTGATTTTAAACCAGCGATATTTTCGCTTTTCAAACACGAAATCAAACATTTTTTTTTTTGAAATTGAGTATTTTTGCGAGAGGAACTCAGATATGCAATTTATTTCTTAAAAAACTACACAAAAAGTGTTAAAAAAATCTAAAAGTCGTCGCCCAATTTTACATTAAACACTTCTCCACAAGGGTTAGGGTTTGAAAGAAAAAATTGAAATATGTAGAATAAAGCCCAAATCTAAAAAAATACCACATGGGTATTATCGATTGGTTCACAAAACCAAAAAAATATGAAAATCCCAAGTAAAATCATGAACATATGTTGCTTGAAAATAAAAAATAAAAAAAATTACCGAATAAGGTAGAGCGTAGCAACCTGCTCTGATACCATGTTAGAATATTGTGAACATATGAAATATTATCATATAAAATATGGAAAGCATTACTAGTCTATCATTCTATCTACCAAGAAATATAAAGCATGAAATAAAATTGGAGAAAAAAGAAGAACAAGGGAACACCGATATACGTGGTTCACCTAATATGGGCTACGTCCAAATGAATGGTTGCATCTTCCATTATTCTGAAAATAGATGTCCAAGATTACATGACATCCTCACATATGCATCACATCAAGCTCCATCACCCAATCATGTCACAATCATGTGTGTACAAATGACACATACAACATGTGATGTGTGGTGAACTACAATCAACACATACCCAAAAAGGTTTCATTCACCTCTTTTATATACCAAGAGATTTGGATTTCAATACATCACATAACACATGTGAGATAAATGATTTTCCACCTCTTTATATAGAGAATGGTTACAAATGATATAATTACAATGATGCATGTGGGACAACTCTATTTTATAATATTAGATTTATTTTATGTCTTTAAATGAGATTTTACCAATATACCACATAAGTCATCATTACATATTATAACACAAACAAAACAATGAAAAACTAAGTAGTTGGATTCCAACTCTGCTACACCCATACTCACCACCTCGACTAGGGTTCTAAAGCTCTATATTCTATATTTTACATATATCTCATATATTCTACATATATCTCTATATTCTACATATGTGAACATTTTCATACGTTATGAACTATAAAAATACAAAATTCATAACATTTATATCATTTATACAAAATATCAAACTATAATTTATGTTATTGAAATTAATCTAAATAATCATAAGTATCAAAATACTACACATGTTATCAAAATTCATTGAAATTTGATCCAAATTATTAAAGTACAACTTCCCATGTTGCCAACAAACCCAACCAGAGATAGTTAGTAAACATGCATTAATACAAAAATTTCATACATTATGAACTATAAAAATACAAAATTCATAACATTTATAACATTTATACAAAATATCAAACTATAATTTATGTTATTGAAATTAATATAAATAATCATAAGTATTAAAATACTACACATGTTTTCAAAATTCATTGAATTTTGATCCAAATTATTAAAGTACAACTTTCCATGTTGCCAACAAACCCAACCAAGTACAACTTTCCATGTTGCCAACAAACCCAGCCAGCGATAGCTAGTAAACATCCATTAATACAAAAATAAAATAAAATATGTTAGTGTCACTACGAGTATTTCCAGCTAGTGAAAGAGGAGACATTAACACATCAAGAACAATACAAGTCAAAGTTAGTCTCATAGATTTATAATTTTTAAACATTAAAAAACTTTTAAATTATCCTGCAATGTTTGGAAAATACAGTTTTTAATGACACTCATTATCATATTATCATACTTAATTTGTTTTGCATAATGATATCCTCTTCTTAATAATACTTGACTCTTCTTGTTTTGTACAAGAGTCTATTGTAGGAAATATTTACCTTTATATGTAGGTTATCTCAATATACTTACATTTATTTTTATCATGAAGATGCCTATGTTCCTAAATAATCTTTGTCACTAAAGATCTTCTCACACGTTTCACTAGTGCCTTCTCACCAACATGATGAGGGCTCATTCATGATCTAACATGAGGGCTATTCAAGAATATCCTATGACATGTCAGGTGTCTTATGGAAGACATCGATGAGAGAAAACCCATTCATTCCACATCATTAAATTTAAGCATCATAATTATTATGCACAAACAATGGTATTGATGGCCTTGTACTCTTAATATCTAAGAAAAAACTTAGGTTTAGATCAACAAAAAAATGTGGAGCCATAATCTATTACAATCTGAAACATGTAACCAGTAGAACTATGAAAATATGAAAAAGTATTGCAATAGTTTTTACGTGTAAAAAAATTGGGAAAATTGCAATTCAAGTGTTTCGGCAATTTCAACTTCTGCTGTCAACAATTGCAAATTTCAACAATCATGATACATATGCTCGTATCTTTGTAAGCACATAGTCTTCATGCTATTTGGTGAAGAACGAGGGCATTTTCCATATGTCGCCATATCTTTCCACTTTGTACATGGGAGTTGTTATTGGTATGTGTATCCATAGAAATTTTTTTAGCCTAGGATGTGAAAGAAGCATTCTAGTCTATATAGACACAAATTTAGCTATATTCTATTGTGTGAAAACATGAGTTCTTCAAAAAAAAATTCCTTCTAGTGTGATTTTTTCTATGGGTGGTGCAACATTCATATTCATACAAGACACCTTAATGTGTATAGGCACTCAAGAATTTTTCTTCTAGTGTGATTCATTTTTTTTTATGGGTGGTGCAACATTCATATTCATACAAGATACCTTAATGTGTATAGGCACTATAAGAGTCATGTAATATATGAAACAAAAAATCATGTATATACAGAGACAAACAATCATGTGCATACCTTAGAGTGGTTGGAGAAGTAAAAAAACGCGGTCTTTACAAACTCGTTATATAACTTTTCAGTCGGCGTATTTTCATACAAAATGAATGAATTTTCCTAGCAACAAGATCCCTTAATAATCCACCCTTCCACTTGGAATCTTGTGTATGTGAGTGATTACACATAATTATTAATTATGTCATGAAAAAACAAAAGAAATGAAATCCATATAAGGATATGCAACAATCTGCAACAATTTTTTTTAACCATGGGAATTTAGCAACATCCCAAGGGTATATTCAAGATTCTGCATGCCAAATATACCAGTAACTTGTGACTCAACAGAGGCCAAACAATCTACAACATATTATCTCCTCATACAAGGTGTTTGTTAGGTTCACCAACAAGAGTGGCCCGCATGTGAATTAAATTCCTTACAAAAATAATTTAATAAGACTGTGAGGTTAAAGGGGAATTGCAATATATATAGACGTACAATTACCTTTGTAGTGTATTTCACAATGTCATTTAACTTTCTCACAAATAAGCATTCTTGTGCATGCCCTTGCTACTAGTGTTTGTATATCAAGTTTTATAGAAAATTAATGTTTTCCATTTACAATATATACTTGGAGAATATATAGACATATACACACAAGTACCTCCTTAGTGGTTAGTGAAGAAACAATAATTTGTTCACAAGATGCCCCTAATTGGGTGTGTATAGGGGAGTTTGTTCCATGTTGCGCATGTCATATAATTTCATAAGACTAAGACTAAGCGTCATTACAATATATCAAAAAACAGAAACACGCATTGAATTGTTCAACCAATGGTGAATATATGCCAATAAGGTGATGCTTGGCTATTTCCTTTATTCTTCTCTTCGTCTTGTGCTTCATCTATATGTTAAATATTATGAAAATTTAAAACTCTATAAAAATAAAAGAAAAAATAGAACAAAAAATGAAATGGAGTAGACCAAATTACCTCATAAGTGAGACCATATATATACTTACACATTGCCTTCTCCCTAAACATAGTATGAGCCAACTCCCAATTCTTCTTTGCAGCTAAATTTTCCTTGACTTCTTCCATTTACTCTTTCCCTAATGTTTTCTTCAGAGTAGATTTTTTCAAATCTACCCTTGATGCACTACCAAGACTCAATGCTCAAATATAAAGGAAACTAAACTCCCTTGAATGCATCAAATATTTACCATTAAACAGAGATAACATACATAAAATAACGACCACATATATAACTATAAAAAGAAGAATATATAAGACAACCTCCTACCTTGACGTTTGTTTGTGACTATGTACAATACACTTATATAATTTCCTACATTAAGCCACATGTATTTTGCATTGTCATACAATTTTCTTTGATGGTATCTTACTACTATGTGTTGTGGCCTCGGAACACAATTGGTTATCTTGCACTCTCTAGTCCACAATATGATTGGTGACCATTTTTGCAATTGATCCTAATTATGTTTGTTAAATGATTTTATAATGCCTCAAAAACCACATGTATTTGGGGGTGCAAACAATGATAAATGATTATATTTGCTATATTTTTTTCTCATCTCAATGTATCATCACCAATAGGCCTATCATCCCTTTCCATTTTACCCACCAATAATAATCAACAATTTCAACACTATGAAATTTCAAATTTTAACATTTAAATTTCCAGTTTTAATGACAAATTATAGTTAATAAAAATGAAAATTAACAATATTAATGACCTATTACATTAGTAAAAAAATAAAATTTGAGTAGTTTAAATTCAAAATTTCAACACTTGTAGACACGAGAATTTTAGAAATGAAGAATGCAAATCAGAAAATCATTAAAGACAACTCAAGTTAGATACTCGTGAAGACATTACAAATAACGAAATCCCAACTCGACATTTTCAATATTATTCCTCGCATAAATTTGAGGAGTCTTAAATTCATTCTAACAATCACCGCCACAATAATTTTTGTCAAAGAAGAGTGTAAACTAGAGCAATCACTCACCACAACTTACATTGAACATTCCATGAAGACTTTACAAGCAAAGGAGTCCTAACTTGACATTTTCAACACTATGCATTGCAAAAATTTGACTAGTCTTAAATTCAAAATTTCAACACTCATTATGACAAAAAAATCAATAATAAAGAATGAAAACGAAAGCAATTAATAACTGCAACTCGTATTGAACATTCCATGAAGACATTATGAGTAATGAAATCCCAACTCTGCATTTTCAACACTATTCCTTGCAAAAAATTAAGCATCCTTAAATTCAAAATTACAATAATTGAAAGATGTAAATTAAATAAATTAACAACAAGAACTCATACTAGACATTAAGCAAAGACGTTACAAGTAATGGTGTCTTGACTTGACATTTTCAACACTATTATTTATAAATAAAATATTTTTTATTATTTGTAACTAGTGGAATCGATAACTAGGTTGGGCTCATATTCACGTGACACGGAGTCAATTCCAATATGCTTCCACTATACCCCTAGGAATACCAACATTGTCCCATGCATGGTACACAATGCTACAAGGTTTGAACTAATGACATTGTAAGGAGTTCCTTATCATCAACACAAGAACTTTGGCATTTGAGAATAAAAAAAAAAAAAGTATTAACTACAACTTGCATTGGATATTTTGTGAAGACATTACTTGTAATAGTATCATGACCAAGGAAAACTTTAAGGATCCATACTTATCTTAAAGTGCATAAGCCTTGGTGAATATTACTAATTCTTAAAATGCCAACCATAAAATGATTGGTGACATTTTTGTAAAAATATTCAATATCTAAGGATTTATATAGTTTCTAGAAACTTTGGGAAATTTTAGATTAAAATATATTAATTCTATAGATTTGGGTGAATCACTTGTAAAAAAAATGGAAATTGACAAATGTTTTTTTGGTGAAAAAGCATTGAAAATTATCCCATGGGTGAAATTTATTGTTAATTGTACAACATTAGGATTCATTCTCCAGGACTTGTGTGGTATCAAGTCAATACATTGTGTTGTATCAAGTCCTATCCTTGTTCTCTTATATTGAGGTGGATGCATGTACTATGATCTTGTGTTGTATCAAGACTGGAATCTTGTGTTGAATCAAGATTGGAGTCTTTTGTTGTATCAAGACTGATCTTGTGTTGTATCAAGACTGTGGACTTGTGTTGTATCAAGTCAATGATTCTATAGATGGTACCCTATGAGAATTGATCTCCAATTATGGAGATGGACTTGTGTTGTATCAAGTCATGTGGTTATACTATGAGATATATTAATAGTCATGCTCACTAAGTGATATAAGTCTCCCTTAGGGCTTAGCTACACCTAAAATGAATTACTTTAGCATATGCCTATATGGCCCAGGGAATATATATCATAATCAGTATGTATGGAATAATTCTTTCGAGTATGATATGATAATATTTATAAATAATACACATATGGACCATGCATTAATTATTTAATGATAATGAGATAAAACATAGAGAAAGAGAATTCGAATTGCCCATGTAAATGTCTAAGTGGTCTCAAGTTATAAAGATTCAGTAAAATAAGAATGCCTCAATAAATGCCTCGGTCAAAGAATCAATTGAGCTATTAATGAATGTAATCAGTTAAGTAAAGAAGAGTTTAATGCTCATCAATTAGCATGCATCAGTTAACTAAAGAGATCCATGCAAAAGTTAATAATAGAAACTGTGCATCGATAAAACTAAGAGTGAAGCATTGATGACACTTAATTTATCATGTTAACTAAGTGATCAGCAGTCAGTTAAAGATTGAGTTCAAGTTAGCTATCATTCAGTTCAAGTAAGTTAACATTTAGTTCAAGTCAGTTAACATTCAGTTCAAGTAAGTTATCATTCAGTTCAAGTGAGTTAACATCCAGTTCAAGTAAGTTATCATTCAGTTCAAGTAAGTTAACATTAAGTTCAAGTTAGGTAACATTTAGTTCAAGTAAGTTAACATTTAGTTGAAGTTAGTTAACATTTAGTTCAAGACAGTTAACATTTAGTTCAAGTCAGTTCACTTTTAGTTGAAGAAAGTGAACATTCAGTTAAAGCTAATTGAGGAAAGGAAGGGCACTAATGTTTGCATGGAGGGAGATCTAGTTACTTTCTCCTTGTGAAAGCACTATGTGGTGCTCTCAGTATGTTTATTGAGCCTCCTATGTGCTACATTCTACATGCTAGGGATTTTTCCTTGTTATTAATATTCTAGGCATATGAATGCAATTATTTTTGCAGGGTTACATTTTATCTCTCTTCTCTACTATTGTGGTCATATCTCTTATCGGGAAATATGCTTATGTGTTGTGAACCATTCTCTACAAATCTATCTATCATACTCAAATAATTGTTGGGATTTTCATCCTCCGTGTTTGGAGGGTTTTCCCATGGTATATCTTGTCTCTTATACTTAATTGTTTTATATGGCTAATTTGATTCATGAGATTCATATATTGTTGATATAAAGATTAGTATGTGGCTGATATAAATATTATTATGTGGCTTATATAAAGATTCATGTGGTTGATTTATGAATTTCATAAGTGCTGAAATTGTTTGATAAACGTTTTAAAGTTCAAGCAGCTCTAATTTTGCTCAAACATCAACATTTAACCCTAATATTATTTCCTTGATCTCGGCTCAACTTTTTCATCACCATTTGTTGTAGAAATTTGAACAATCTAAACTTCAAAATTTCAATCATTCTCAACACAAGAATTTTGATTACAAATAATGCAAATCAAATCAATCATTAACTAGAAGTTGCAATCTCATAACCTCTTGGGGATTTCTCAAAAACCATCAATGAAATCACTTACCATTTTCTTGTTTTATCACAGAGGAGAAAGATGCCAATATGATGCGACCTATCACCATGTAAGAAGTAGAGTAAGCAATCTCAACCATGCCAGCAGGAAAATCTCTTGGACCGGATGGTTTCACCTCATACTTATTTCACTCCTACCATAATATAATTAAAGAGGAGGTATGGGCCATTGTTCAAAATCCCATCAAACCAATGGGATTTTCTCATATTTAAATGCCACCTTTCTGACTCTTACCCACAAAGTGATCAATCCTTCCTCTCCTAACAAGTTTATATCTACAACTCTATGTAATTTCATCTACAATATCATCACCAAAGTCATAGCTAGATGCCTAAAACCCCTCCTCCCCCCCGTCATATCCCTTGAACAATATGGATATATTGAAGTTTGTCAAATCCTAGAAGGATTTATAATGGATCATGAGTTCATACATTCCCTCAAAATTACAAAGAAGCTTGGAATGCTCATAAAGTTAGAGATGTCTAAATCCTTTTATAGATTGAGTTGGAAGTACATGTCCAAGACCCTTCAATATTTTGGATTTATCCAAATATAGATAGATTGGATCATTTCTCTCATTTCCTTGTCTTTTTTCTCCATTCAAGTGAATTAATCCCCCTCCTCCCCTTTCATCCCCTCTCTAGGAATTTGATAAGGATACCCCCTCTCCCCTTTTCTTTTCATCTTGATGATGGAAGGACTAGGAAGGTCTATTCAAGGAGAAATTAAAGCCAATTTTCTTAAGGGTCTCCAACTCCATCAAAACTCCCCCACCTTCTCTCACCAATTTTTTTTTTATGTCACTCTTCTCATGGGACAACCCTCCTACAAAGAATCCACGTCGTTTAAAAAACATCCTTGATTGTTTCATGGAAGTTGTAGGTGATACCATCAATCAGGTAAACTCCCATCTTTTCTTGTTCAACATCCCTTCTCTATTTCAACGTTGCATAACCCATATCCTATGCTTCCACAAATTTTCCCTTCCTTCCAACTAGTTGGGATCCCTCCTCATGGATAAACCCCTTCGTTATGAAAACTAGGAATATCTCTTGTCTCATCTTGAAAATAGAATTTCCAGTTATAACTTTTTCTCTTTCAATTTGGCAGGAAGACTAAGCCTAGTTAAATTAGTCCTCCAATACATGCCTCTCTACCTCTTCTTATTTTTGTGGCCCCCAAATTTATCATTAAAAAAATAAGGAACTTCTAATGAAACTTCCTCTAGGAATGTGGTCAACACCAAAGAAAATGGGCCCTAATAATCTAGGAAGAGGTTTGTAAGACCAAATTATATGTGGGAATTAGACTCCTAGAACCATACATAATCAATGAAGTGATGCGATATAAACTCTCGAAATGGATCACTCATAATTAGGAACATTGGGGATTATTATGGAAAGCCAAATATACTCCAAGAATATATCAACAAGATCTAATTGGATTCAATAACCAAATTTATGGATCAACCATATGGAACATATCCTAGTTTAATCACAAGCTAATTGAAGATCATAATTTTTGCGAAATCAGAAATGGTTCCTTCGCTTTCTTTTGGGAAGATTCTTGGAAACAAGCCTCAAAACCTGAACAACATTGTCCAGATCGTGCATATCAGGAAACTCTAGGCATGCAAAATTGCTATAAGTTTCGACACTTTTGGGATCACAATAATTTTTTTTAAGAATGGTTTCATTGGTTCCCTTTATAAAAATGGCCTCTTCAACCTCCCCCAATTTACATTCCTCACATAATCTCCAAGCTCCAAAACAGAAGGATAAAAATCAAGCATGATAAGGATTGACTCCAATAGGGACACAAACCTTTAGGAAGCTACACCATCAAATAAGGCTATGCCATTGTAGTGGGGCACAAATATCTCCCAAGAGATCCTATTTGGATCACATTTGGACCATGAACCTATGGCCCAAAATTTCCACTTCCCTTTGTCTCCTTGTTCGCAACAGAACTCTCACTTGGGATGACCTGCTCAAAAGAGGTTTCTCTAATCCCTCACGCTAATATCTCTACAAAAATAATGAGGAAGACAAAGAACATATGTTCAATAGTTGGACCTTATCCTCTGACCTCTAGGACAGAGGGGATGCTCCCGTCTGCATCTCAGAAAGAGATTGATTAGACCTAAACAACTCTCTTATAAACTAGAAAAGGATCCCTTATGAAATTCCTTTGCTCAACCACCTCTGACATCTCTTCTTGTCCTTCTTCCTTTGGGAAACTTGGAAAGAGAAAAACCTAAGGATTTTTAGAGACAAATCACATCCCACAAGTTTCATTTGGTAGAGAATCAGATCCAACATTTAATAAACCCTCTAGCTTCGTCATTGTATTGATCAAGACAAGCAACTCAATATTAAGGAAGCTAGCGTCTTCAAGGATTGGGACCTCAACATACAACATATCATCACTCTCTCAACCTTGTTTAGACCCAGAATCATCAACCCTTCCTCTTGGAGTCCCACTCCAAATGGATTCATCAAAATCAACTTCAATGGAGCCTCACAGGACAATCCTAGAGAGGTTGGTTACGGAGGAGTATTTAGGGACATCACATGAATCATAAAATGGGTCTATGTAGGCTATTTGGGCATTGACAACAACAACACAGAGGAACTAGAGGCTTTTCTCCAAGGACTGGACATCACAATAGCATAGGGTTACAACCAAATAATAGTTGGAGGCGATTCACAAATCCTTATAAAGATAATGGTCAAACATCAAAATGGAACTCCCATAAAAAAAATTATCCATAATTGGAGACTTGAAGATGACATGTGAGCATTGGAAACCACCATCATCAAAATTATATCGACCCTCATCTTTCTTCATGTCATATGAACAACCAACAAAGTGTTTGATTGTTTGACCAATGTGGGAGTAGCTCTTTGAAGCAAAACCTTGAACGATCGAGCCTCCAACCTGGAAGGGGAAGCCTTCATGGAAGAATTTCAAATTATAGCCATGGAATACATAATGAACACTCCTTATCATCCAAGTAGGCTAAGAGTGGAAGACATAGAGTCCATCCAGAACACCCTAGACCATGATGTGGAAACCTTGAGGAGGGATCCCATTGATGATGCCACAACCAACCATTTGTCATAGAGTGGATGCAATGAATCTTCAAACCATGCGGAGCACATGGATTCCGACCATCGTTATTAATGTCCCACCACTACAATATGCATAGACCTGTGTGATAGAGTGGATGCAATGAATCTTCAAACCATGTGGAGCACATGGATTCTGACCATCGTTATTAATGTCCCACCACCCCAATATGCATAGACCTGTGTGAACGTACCTGGACAAATCGGGCATCACGAGACGAGAGTAATGGAAATACAAATCCATGACAAATTTAAAATTCACCTGTGTGGCCCAACACTCGGTAATCATGGGGGAAATCCACTTTATTAACATCAATGAAAAATTGGACATTTCTCTTATCCTTTTGGATGCCCCCAAAGACAGACATTGGTGACCAATAAAAGAGTATTATTAAGAAAAAGTTTATGGTGTGATGCAAAGGAACAAAACAAGCAGAAGAAAAAATTAAAAAAAATACCACCAACCAAATGTGGGTAGCGAAAGTGGAAAATTTTTATAGGAACTCCATCCCTCTAGTCAACAAAATCAAAATTGAAAGTCCAGAAGGAAGAATTTGTATAGAAACCATCACCTTCCAAGAAGTGGAAGAATTCCAGGATTTAGCAATATGGATCACAGATCCCAGGGATACTGGGCTTGAAAGGCCCTCTATGAACATCCATTCATCACCTTTTGGATGGAGAAGGTGCTCCTTGGTCGTAGCCTGGAGGAATAGAAGAAACATTTTGATCTTATGGAGGAGGAAATAAGGATTCTCTGTGAATTGAACACCAATACCAAAATTACGAACTCCAATTTAAATTAGCTCAAATGACTCTTGGAAGTATATTTTATCCCCCGACCTCCCACTCCTTTCATAAACTCCAATGAATTCGATCAAGAAGAAGAGGACTTGAACAACCATCACATGCATGGGGAACAAAAACTAGCCTAGTAGTATGAACCTCCCATGCATGGGAAATCAAAAGTATCTAAAAAGGCTTATGCCAGAGTACATGTCAAAAAAAAAACAGTATTGAAAGACGACGCTAGAGGGAATTCATAATTAAACAAAATTGACTAGCAGCTTCAATAGACAGAGTTTAGTGTAAACTAACAACTACTAGACTGCTTAAAGAAATAAAAACTAGGAGATTAATTGGGGTTATAGATGATATCTGCATCTTCAGGATTCTCTTCCAGTTTCAGGCACCGATAATTATTAGAACTTGAAGGGTTGTCAAGATATTCCTTTATATAGAGACCCTTGAAGGGTTGTCCAACATAGTCCTTAAGTGAACAAGGATGGATCTATCATAATCGCTTTCAGTGGAACCTCTATGTCCCCGACAACTAGATCTACCTCGTCCTCTGCTACCGCTATGAGGGGTCGCACAAAGCCTCCTAGACATGATTACAGCTGAAGATAGAGGCCCAAACCTTTTGCCTTTTGGATACCAGAGTCCAAGGAGAATGAAATTGATCCCAAGAAGATAAGAATCAGAGTAGGATAATGTATTGGAGCTATAGACTTTATACCAATCCAGGGAAAATATTTTACCAGATTGTTGAAGGGAAACACTACAAAGTTTCCAGCTATGGAACGCCTAGATTTGGAAACATTCTGTGGTGAAAAACCTGAAATTAGCTTTCCAGAAGGCCATAAAATCACTGAGGGGAGGAATGATTGTCATATAACCATCACCAACTTTGCTTTGAATTGGAAAGGCCATATGCATTGAAGGCATGGACTTCGTAAGTTGGAGCAAATAAATGTGCATGGTGAGAAAATTAAGGGCAGTCCACGTGGTGGACAGAGGGGAGCTTTGTGTTCATATCTCGTCACATCGTAGGATCTCGTGGTACACCGGAGCGCCTTATATACTGGACAGACTTTCCCTCGGGAGGGGAGCCTGTCCAATGGACATCGTTGGATGAGAAATTTGACGGTGTCCATTGGACAGGCTCCCCTCTCGAGGGAAAGTCTGTCCAGTAAATAAGGATTGCCGTGGTACACCTACATTCGGGGAACTTATATTGTACATTATATAAAGGAATTACAAGTAATAGAACCCTAACTAAGTATTTTCAACATTATTACCTATATAAATTTGACCAATCTTAAAAAAAAATTCAACAATATCCATCACAATAATTTGACAACAAGCATTATAAATTAAAACAATCATTGACTACAACTCGTACTAGACATTTTGTAAAGATATTACAAGTAATAAAATTTCAAGTTGATATTTTCAACACAATTCCTTACAAATTTTTTACCATTATTCAATATAAAATTTCAATAATATCCAACACAACAATTTCAATAATGAAGAATGCAAATCAAAATTATCATTAACTGAAAATCAAGCTAAGCATTTTGTGAATACATTACAAGTAATGAAATATTGACTCGTCATTTTCAATATTATTCCAAGAAATCCATACAAGTAAAGAAAACCAAACCATGAAGTATAAAATTAATCCTATACATATATCCAAAGATTAAGATTTGAAGGTATTTCTTGATAAATTTGATCAATAGGCAGGACAAATTGTGATAATGGGAGACAAACACAAAATAAAAGACTTCAATTCATGGAGAGGGGTTTTCACTTGGTAGGAATATGATGAAAAACCTAGAGAAATAGGGATAAATATGAGAGGATTATTTCAAAAATCTTTTGGTAGGCCCAAAAGAACATCCAAGAAAAGTGTTCTAATTGTGTTAAATTTATGTTCATTTCTTCATGGGTAAAGACTAAATATTGAGCATTGACATGTATTTCAATGAATAAAACCATAGAAATTGGTCTTATAGTTATCATTGCAATAGGATTAGACATGATGTCATCATTAGAGCCTTTGATTGAAAGATAGTATTTTTCTCTTTTGGTTTGGAATCTATGAATGTCAAGAAATATGGCCTAGAAGAAGAAAAAGTAATGATTTTCAATAAATGTCTCCTAACTTTAAGAGTACAAGATGAATCCATAATAATCAAGGATTCATCCTTTGATCATTTAAGATTAGTTTAACATTGTCAACACGAGGTTTCTCCTTATCCAAAAGGGAAGTGGAGTTTCTCATATCATGGGGTCTATAACCTCTAACTACCTTAATAATGAATCAACTAGGGGTTTTCATTACAAGAGGATTTATTATAATGGGGCCCTAGAAATAAGAATATTGTATGTTAATGTTTAATATTTGGGAGATAATAATACTTGCTAAGTTGCCCCTCATGGAATCCTAATTTATACTAATGGATTTATTTATTGCGCATGCAATAAAGCAAAACATATTGGATATCATTCAATTTGATAACATGGTAATCCATAATCAAACTAGCGATTCACCAAGAGCCATTTTGCATAAGAAGGCATATTAAGAGGATAATACACATAAATGACAAGGTATACTTAAGATATACCCACCATGACCAAGATCCACTTTGCATAAGAAGGTATAAGAGGATAACAAACATAAATGACAAGGAATAGGAATACTTAATAAGTTCCCACCATTTCAAAACTTCTAAAGATCCTAACTAAAGCTACAAGGGCTAAATCGATTATTTTTCCTCTAAACGATTATTAAATTTTGCAAATTTCATGAGAGTGGCCCCATGTTGAAATAGACATAATGGATACATTGTAGATTTAGATTCATGTAATTTGTTTATCTCTCCAAATAACATAATTGAGAAAGATTTTAAATTCAACTTGTCATTAGATAGTGATGGATTTTATACTATAATCAAGGCAGACATTGTTGTAGGACAAGTGTGCCTCAATGCATTGTTTTGTGCTAATCATTTGGTATTAGTGACATTTGGGGCTCTATATTGAACTCTGGATCTTTGTATATCATTTTTTAGACCATGCATATAAAATAATAAATATGGGAAGTCTAATTATTGGTCGGCTATTTGAGTTGTCAATGACTGGCTTGGCTCTCAGTGCCCCATATGCATAACAGAGTTAGCATTGCTCATCTACTCTCACATTGGAATACATCTACACGATTATTCTCACAAGCATATCAACAATTATTATATTTCTTTATATGATATTCATAGTTGATGTTAGTCATGTGAACTCAAAGGTGAGGTATTACAACTTGGGAATAATATGTTACTCATAAGATTTAAACTTTTAACTACCTATTTTGTAGAATAGTTTATCCATATTTGATTGAACTATATATTGGAATTCAAACTTATTACCTCTAGTATAAATCCAACAACCAAAAGACAATGGGGTGTCCAATATCTATCAAGAAAAAAACATGGCTTAATTATTTCACTTAGTTAAAAGAACAAGTAAGTGTTTCTTACCCCCTCTTGCATAGAACTAATGTGCATACCTCATAACTTTAAATGGATTTTAAACAACCACAACTTATTCACTATTAGACAACAAAAATCACACTCTATAGAAATTGATAGGTCAAATGAGCAAGAGAAAGGGGCGTTTTAACATCTTTTGCTACTATCCTTCTACGAAACTATTTAAAGGAAGAGGCAAGACATTAAAGACCCAAATTCATTAAAAAAAAATCGGCTAGGTCAACAATGAGCCAAATTCATTCATAAAATGAAGCAAGTCGACAATGAGCCCAATCCATTTATAAAAATAGAGTGGGTCGAATGAGCATGATAAACCATGTATTTTGCAACAAAGTGTTAGGGATCCCTTATTTCGATAATGAGAAGGGAGTTGAAATTTGAAGTGCTCATTCAAATCATGGATTGAAGTGCTACCTTGGTTTTGTATATCCCATTGTTGAATGACCTCCATCTAGATTCATCAATGCAACTAGACAAGATGACATAGATGGTGATAGAGATGGAATGGCATGCCAAGTGGAGCTAAAAGGTGGCAGACAACAAAGAGAGATAGAGCATCGTGTGTG
>LPNX010285738.1:2823-177806 GCA_001517045.1 Pseudotsuga menziesii | reverse complement strand
GGGTTTGTAGAATGGACCTAGCTATATCTATATAATAATGAATTTTATATAATTTAGTGTAATGAACATAAATATAAATATAAATATAATAATAACAATAAATAATATTAATTAGGATAACGAAAGGTCAAGAGAGAACACACATCCACCTCATGATTAGTCAATGCATATAAGTATACCATCAAGGCTCATTGTAACATCAATCATCTTATCATTTTTATCAATAATTTATTATTCAATATATATTCTTATATATTTGTAGAAATATCTTGTCATTGATTTTTAAATAGGATATTTTCTTGCTACATTATGTTAATAAGGTCTAAAGTCATCATATACTAAAAAATGTAAGTACTAAGAGAATAATGGTTAGAGATCCGTGTAAGGGGTTTCACTTATGACTTGTTTTTTATTAATATATCAAAATTAGAAATAATACTCCTTACCCCATTCTCGTCATGGACGTTGATATGCCTCCCATTGAATGCAAATCCCTAAAATGTTATATTCTATACAAACTTATGATGGATAAACTTAAATAAGAGAGGCTTCCCATCATTTTCTTACAATCATGTTTAACTATCTTTGTGTAAAAATAGGTTATAAAAAAGACGGATAAATCGTTAAAACATGGGGACATGCAAGACACAATAACCCTCTACCATGATGAAAACCTAAACTTGAAACTTGAAAATAAAGTGTCTAAATTCAAATGAAATGATGAAAATATCAAAGGCCAAAGAAAACTGTTATTATAAAATCATTATCAATCCCAAGCTTTATTGTCCTTCTTACCCTAATAAGGTTGCAAGCCTCAGTAAAAAAAAATGATGATTGTGAAATTAAGAAATGGACTCTTCCGAAAATCGTTGAGAAGAATGAATTTGTAATTTATGCAACTTAGAGAAGATTGGAGACGAAGCTCATTTCTTTCTAAGATGTCCTTTATACAATGATATTAGACATGTTTATACTGAAGTTTGCAATCACAACTTTGTTCATGAAATCAAAGACAAGACAACCAAACTAAGATTGGAGGTTTTATTATGAATTCAAACTCACATTGAAAACTTTGTCTAAGTAAGTAATTTTAGGATTTAATTTCTCAATTTTCTTTGTCAATCTTTATTTCTAGGTCATGTAAACCAAGATTGTCTAAAGGACATTAAAAGACATCATCGTCGCCATCATCATAATTAGTTCTATCATGATCTTTTATTAATACAATGGTTACTTACTTGCTAACTAAATATGTGTGCTTGCTCAAGTTCACCATCATTCTTTGTGGAAAGTGTTGTGTAAGAGAATGCATGTGAATATTAAATAGTATAATCCTAACAACTTAGTAAATGATCAAATACCTTATGTTTAGCATTTTAAAATAGTTTCTGTGTCTATAAAATATTTTCTCTCTCTTCTCCTTTCTAACACTTTAAATCACAAATGCATTGTAACATGAGGGGTATAAGTTCTAGGCACTTCCATATTTTGTTATCATAGTAAATGATTTCATGCCCAGAGACCAGTTTCTCATGATATCATTCTTGTAGAAGTTGGAATAACCCCACGTGTTGCTTTAATGATCTTTCATGTAGTGACGATGATACATAAGCTCAAATGGATGGGAAACTCACAGAGCAGTTTCCTAAATTCTTCAAGTCCTCTATGGAGTAGTTATAACATGGGGCCATTTCATATTAGTATTTGACAACCTCTTCATTGCTTCACCTCATTGACCTTGATATTGACATGCCACCCTCGCATAGCATTTTAGTGGATGCTACCAATATCTCCAAGGAAGAGATAAACAAAGGCATTTGCATTGAGATTTATAAAGCTTACCTTTGGTTTCCATGGTAAGAACCTAGAAAGTCTCTTTCTTCCAAAATTACTACTTAGATGTATGCCTTTGGAGTAGTGATGGGTTCATCCAACCCTTGATGTATACCAAATTTTGGTCACCTTGCAGCTTGAGCGTCCCTCTTACCTATCTTTGTGTTTTGTCCCCCCATTGTCACATTGAGACATATTACCATATTCCTTGGGATCACAATATTTGTTATTCTACTTCTTAGAGCCTAAGATCAAGAATCATTTTGTATTTAGATGTTATTCCTACTAGGATATTAAAGGATGGTTCCTTTGTCTCTTTAGAGATTCACTAGGTTCTTTCCAAACACTCATGTCATATGAGGACTAGTGATACTTATCCCTCTTCCCTTAGGTGAGTGTTTGACCTTCATCGACGACTTACCAATGTTAGGATTATTAATCCTCCCTTGACTATACTGTCTATTTAGATTATTTAGCCTAACTTATGAGTACCATTGGGTCCACTTGGCTTAATGGGGCCACATGTACCAGTTACTAGAGTGTGGGGAACACTGCTAGAGGTTAACTGCCACTTACTTCATGTGCATGCATAAGTTTGGGCGCCTCCTAGACCAATCCCTACATTTTAAGATCCACTGGGAGTCTTGACACCAACCTCCATTAGTCAATTAGAGTTGGAACTAGTTAAGCTTAGTTAGCTTCCAGTTACTTTTAGTTAGATCTCAATCAGTTAGCTAGCGCTAGCTATGCATGGCTAATGCATGGCTACATGTGGAGTAGGCGCCTTTTCCCACCTACCACCTCAGTGAGATTGAGTTAACTAGTTATTACCGATTGTGTGGGTTGGTTAGACATATGGGAGTTAATCTTTGGACTCCGATATTGATTGAGACACCATGAGTTATCTAGTCAGTTAGCTACAGTCAGATCCAGTTGGTAGATTCGAATTTCTCCCTATTGCATTTGAATTCTTCCTATGTAAACTATTGTAACACCAGATTTAATTAATGACAATGATATTGTAATTATCTGAGCTACACTCATCCGTTTCTTGTGTGGTTTGTTTTGTTCAGTGTTTATCTTCATTCTCCTTTTACTGCAACAATAATATTTGAATCATTGCTTGAATATCTAAATGGCACAACAATTTTAACATGGTATCAGAGCCATTTCAAGCAGGCTTCATGTTTGTTTCTCTCCATTGAACATCAGAAGTAGCTCGGTTTCCACAAAAGTCCCCAATCTTGGTTTGATAACTCTGAATTTATTCAGAGTAGCGATGCAGGCGTGACAGACCATGAAAACATGTTCATGTCGAGAGGAAAAGCATGATTCTAACATAGTTTGAATGCTTTAGTGTTTTGCAATGAAAATCTACAGGTGCTACATAGCCTGTGTGAATTTTTGTGATCTTTCAGCTAGAGAATTATGGATTCTCAATCTCCTACACCACGGATCCTTACAACTCCCAATTATCTTGATTGGAGGATTGATATGCAGTTGGCCTTGCGCAAGCATGGCTACCTCAGGATAATACTTGGAAGGGAGGCTGAGCCCCATCAGCTAGTTGAAAAGAACAAGTTTCTGAACTGTTGTGATGAAGCTTTCGGTTATCTATGCACTCATATATCCAGAGATCTCCTCTTCCGCCTTGAAGGTTTGAGGACACCCAGAGAATCTTGGGAGAAGCTTGAGAACTTGTTTGGAAAACAAGGTGAGCTTCGGGGACACCTCCTAGAGAATGAGTCGGTAGCCTTACATCCCAGCAACTTCGAGACTATTGAGCAATTCTTTACTAAATTCAAGTCTCTTTCACTTCAATGCAGACAGTGCGGAATAGAAAGGAGGGATGAGCAAAATGTCCTCTCCATACTCAGCAAACTCAGTTCAGATTATTCTGTATTTGTTTCTATATTTCATTCCAAGCGAGAAGGCTTCCTTGATTGGAAAATTCCTTCACTATATTCCTTTTTCAAGTCCTTAATCAAGGAGCAAGAGAAGTTGATTTGAATGGGAGTCATCAAGACCTCCAAAGATCGGGCTCTCCTAGTTACTAACTCTAGCAAAGAGCAAGTCAAAGGGAAATCAAAGAAGAAGGATCCTAAAGCAGTTGATTCGAAGCCTAAATAGAATCAATAGACTTCTGAAGGAGCCTCCGGCTCTAAGAAAAAGAAGAAGTTCGAAAAGAAGTTATGTCCCTATTGTGAAAAGGGTTAGCATATTGAATATTATTGTTTGAAGAAGCAAGTAGATCAGCTGACTGCTCTCCTCAAACATAACAAAATTTATCTCCCACAAGGAGCAAAGAAGTCTGATAATGGACATGAAAAGTTCCATGCTTTGAAAGCTGGTCTACCTCAATTAACAACCTATTTGATAGATTCTGGAGCCTCCAACCACATGGTTTCCTCCAAGGATTTCTTCTCCACTCTCAACATCAAAGAAGGGCCCACTATTCACATGGGAGATGATTCCCAAATTCCAACAGCAGGAAGAAGCACCATCAAAGTCCATCATGGTGTGTTCAGAGATGGCCTCTACGTGCCTTCTCTTGCAGCTAATATGTTGTCTGTATATCAGATGACTCACACTGGCACACCAAAGCAAGTGTTGTTTGGACCTGACTCAGTAGAGATCACAAAAATCTCAACTGGGGAGATTGTAGCGAAAGGGATTGTTGATCATGCCTCCAAGGAATATATGTTCTCTCACTTCATGCCATTCACAGTTCCAGCATCACCACAGCTTCCATTCAAAGCTGATGAAGGTATAAACATTCCTTCACTTCCTATTGCAAATTCAGTTTCATTTCCTGACATTTCTGATTCAGATTTAGAAGAGGAGGCATCCTAGCATGATCCAGACATTGAGCTTACACCCCAAAGGGATCTAGATCCAGATCCAACATCTACCTCATTTCAATAGCCTAAATGGGCTCAGCAGCTCATAGAAGCAGTTGGAGATGGTGTTGGGGATCCATATGACAAGAGAAGAACAAGGTCCCAATATCAGAAGGAGAGTGTTGCACTGTGCCACATAGATCCTCTTCTTCCTAAGAGGGTTTTTATGATGCTTGGGTCAGATCCTCAATCCTTCAAAGAAGTTTGCCATGATCCTAGATGGCAGGAAGCCATGGATGAGGAATTTGATTCGCTACATGACAATAAGACATGGGAACTTGTATCCTTACCCCCGGGAAGGAAGCTGGTTCAGTGCAAATGGCTCTACAAGACCAAGATAGCTCCTGATGGAACCATAACCAAGTACAAGGCTCGGTTGGTGGAAAAAGGATACTCTCAGGTTCAAGGCTTGGACTACAATGAGACATTCTCTCTAGTAGCGAGAATGGAGTCCATTAGGCTAGTCTTGGCTATTGCTACTTTCGAAAGATGGGAAGTACATCACATGGATGTGAAGAGTGCCTTCCTCCATGGTGATTTGGAGGAAGAATATGAAACAACATGAGGGGTATATTGATGATCCTTCCTTAGTCTGCAGACTGAGGAAATCTTTGTATGGACTTAAACAAGCCCCAAGGGCATGGTACTCTAAGATGGATGCCTTCCTCATCTCCCAGAAGTTCGAAAGGTGCAAATCAGATTGCATTGTCTACATGAAGAATAAAGAGGGGTTATTGCTTCTAGTTGTTTGTATGTGGATGACTTTCTCATTACTAGCAGCTCTGTTGCTAGATTGAGCAGCATCAAGTCTGCTCTTAACAAGGAATTCGCTATGACTGACTTAGGATTGTTAAGACAGTTCATTGGTCTCGAAGTAAGTCAAAAGAATTCGGGAATCATGATCTGACAGTCCAAGTATTTATCAGACATGCTTAAGAGATTCCACATGGAGGATTGCAAGGCAACCCCCTGCCCCTTTCTATTAGGCATCAGAGTTGAAGAAGGTGGTTCCACACCCTTGGTAGATAGCACTCTCTACAGACAACTCATTGGGAGCCTTCTGTATCTCACACATTTGAGACCAGATGTATCCTATGTTGTGAGTGATGCTGCCAGATACATGCAGGAACCACATGAGCTACACTGGAAGGCAGAAAAGAGGATCTTGCACTATGTGCAGGGTACTATAGATTATGGGATCCCCTATGCAGTTAGAGAAAAACTGGATCTCAAAGGATTTACAGACTCATATTGGGCAAGAGATGGAAATTATAGGAAATCCACCTCGGGTTTTGTATTCATGATTGGATATGGGCCAATTTGTTGGTCCAGCAAGAAGCAAGCGACACTTGCACTCTCTTCAGCAGAAGCAGAGTATTGGAGAGCTGTGAATGCATCTATTCAGGCAGTTTGGCTGCATGGAATCTTGACAGAGTTCGGGATTCAAACTTCATCTATAGTGGATCTTTATTGTGACAACCAGAGTACAATCAAAATTTCCAGTGATCCTATTCAGAAGCAGAGGACAAAGCACATAAAGTTTCAGATGCACTACATTCGGGAACTGGTGCATGACAAAACCATCACATTGCACTACTGTCCTACAGAGGATCAGATTGCATATATTTTTACCAAGTCTTTTACCGAAAAGAGATTTGTCTTTCTCAGGTCTCTTTTGGGCATAAGACTTAATTCTCAGTTCCTATTTTTTAGGGGGGGTTTTCCCAAGAGGTTTTCCCTACCTCAGTTGTATTATGCAACATTCCTGTCTTTTAGATTGTATTTGGGTTAGTTATGGCCTTGTTGCCAGGGTCCACATTTTTCCAAGTTAGGATTTAGGGCAGATGTTAGTATTATTAATCCTCCCTTGACCATACTGCCTATTTAGATTATTTAGCCTAACTTAGGAGTCTTAATTAATTAATTAATTGGGTCCACTAGTACCATTGGGTCCACTTGGCCTAATAGGGCCACATGTACTAGCTACTACAGTGTAGGGAACACTGCTAGAAGTTAACTGGCACTTACTTCATGTGCATGCATTAGTTTGGGCGCCTCCTAGACCAATCCCTACATTTTAGGATCCACTGGAAGTCTCGACACCGGCCTCCATCAGTGAAGTGGAGTTGGAACTAGTTAAGCTTAGTTAGCTTTCAGTTACTTTCAATTAGATCTCAATCAGTTAGCTAACCCTAGTTATGCATGGCTGCATGTGGAGTAGGTGCTTTTTCCCACCTACCACCTCAGCTAGACTGAGTTAACTAGTTATTACTGATTGTGTGAATTGGTTAGACATCTGGGAGTTAATCTTTGGACTCCAAAATTGATTGAGACACCATGAGTTAGCTAGTCAATTAGGTACAGTCAGATCCAGTTGGTAGATTCAAATTGCTCCCTAATGCATTCGAATTCTTCCTATGTAAACTATTGTAACACTGGATTTAATTAATGACAATGATACTATAATTATCTGAGCTACACTGATCCGTTTTCTGTGTGGTTTGTTTTGTTCAGTGTGTATCTACATTCTCCTTTTAGTGCAACAATAATATTTGACTCATTGCTTGAAGATCTAAATGGCACAACAATTTTAACAACCAACGGCTATTTCTCCATACCGATATGCATCAGATTGATTAAATCTGACTTCAAGTTCTTTGACTCTAGTGGAAAAAGTCCCATGGCCAACGTCCAAGATCCATGAGGCATTGTAGACCCACTGACTCCCATAGGGTTACAACCATCACATATTTCTTTGCAACCTTAAATATTATATGTGATTCTCGAGAGCAATAGTTCTTGGTGAGGAAACCTCTTTATGGAGCTTCTTCAATGTTCCATGTCTTGTTACCTTGGTGCTTTCCAATTATTTTTTCTTTATCCTTTTTTGAAGTTCTCTTTCTCTCTCTTTTATGTATTCCTTGAGATGTGGTCTTCATCTTATAGTCATTAAATATTGCATTCCTCCCAATTACATATACTAACTTTAATTTTTAATAAATATTAATATCTAAATTAAATTAAAATATAGCTAATAATACAATATATCTAATTTTAATTGCATATTTATGTTATTGATTTCTGAGAATTACACCTTCCCTCACATGGTTTGCAAAAGCTGTCTTTTTCCATTTGCCTTTGGTGACAACCTGGAATATAGTATAAAGAAAAACTTTCAAAATACCATGTTGAAGCATATAACATATATCAATATTACTATAAAAAACAAACACAAAAACCAATCTTTTATTTCTTTATTACAACCTACATGTGCTTTAGATTCCATTTAGATTTGACTGCCTGAAAAATCTTCAACCAAGTGCTCATGCTGCAAGTCCAATGCTTCACTGTTTGAAGTGCTTATGTAGCAAATTCAATGTTTCAGTGTTCGGAGGACTTGCAAGGGAATAATATTTATTTTATAAGATCATTAGCACCCTAAATGCAATAATCCCGATGGCATCTAATATATAATTAGCACCATAAATGCAATAATCACTGACAATTTAATTTCAAATTTATATATAAGAATCAATTGTGATTTAGCCCTAGATCAGTGGGAGTTTACCAGCAAGCAAAAAACATGCAGAAGCTCATAACCTTATTCTAACAAACTAAGCAAGCCATGTTATTTATTTTGAGGTTTGAGCTGGTGAATCTCAGCATTTGGACTTAATCTATGCTTATCAGGCACCCTATTCTTAATTTTTTCTGTAATATTTTGCTCCAAATTCACTGTCCTGGTCTTTCTTCTGTATAGTTGGTGCTGCCAACTGAAGACATTATTCTGGAGTCTATGCCCTTCAGTAGACCTGTCTCTTCCCAACTAACAAACCAGAAAAATATTCAAGAATATGCAAGGAGCGATTCAAGTGTGATAGTTTTGTCTGAGAAAAATGAGTTGGCTATTCAAAGGTGGAAGCTTGGAATGGCAGAGAGTATCATGTTACTTGCATCCATAAATAAACATTGTCAATTCATACCCGAATCATGGCCTGCTTATCTTGCTTACAGCATGAGCATGATCATGTAATAATATTAATAATGCATCCAGTAGCTACTTCATTATTTCATAAATGTGAATTTGACTAGGTTAGGGAAGATTGCTCCAGCCATGAAATAAGAATGTATCATTTACAAATCTGAATGTTGCCTTGCCATCAGTTTTGTATGGGTTTTATTTCAGTCCGAGCCTGCTCATTCCTTTTTGCTCAAATGATCAATACAGCCTACAGCATTCTCGTTTTTCAAGATTTCACCATTGAAGTTGCCATTATAGTTTTGCCCTTCATCTTGGTTTGAAAAGAAGCCCCTGAAACTCAACATTGTTTTTAAATAAAGTTAGAATTGACACCATCCCGTGCAGTTACATCTTAGACTTTGTTCAGAAAGAGGGGAAACCGGAATACAACGTTCAAATAATAACCAGCCTAGTTTCGGTTACCAATTCCAACAAGCTTGCAGCTGAGGGGTATGCAACTTGGGAGGTGTTGTAGACAATTTGAAGTTTGAGTAGCTTGCTTTAATGCTGTTTGCCCATATGTCTGGTCCCAGGGGTCCTTGAAAGCTAAATAGCTTCTACCTCTTGAAATGCTAAAGGCAACTGAACAGGTTTTGTGAGGAACACTATTAGTAGAATATTTTCTTCTGCTCCAAGAAATTCGACTGGGAGGCCATAAACAGATACAGTTGGCTGTTGTGGCAAGTGATGAGACTATAATGCCAAGATCAGTTCCACACAGAATGATACCTGAAACACTTCAGTGCTATCAGTCAGACCAAATGAATGATCTTCTTACAATTACCTCATCAAAGCAGGCATCCCTTGTAGATGCTATTCTCAATTAAAACGGACTGCAATCCAGAAAAGTCATGAAGCCCAACACAAAAATGTCCTTTCCTTCAAGGACATATTCCAGCGATGACCCTGTGTTACAATCATCCCGAGTTCTGTATGTTGCTTCAACCATGCTTTGAAATGTTTATTTACATTCTTCGTTGTTCAATTCAAAGTCATGCCCGTGGTAAACTGAGCTAGAGGAAGAAAGTGCTTTGGCCCAAATAGCATAAATTTTCAATAAAACCAAGACCGTAATGCCACCCAAAAGGATTAAACTCAATACAATTGCAATAGAGATGCCAGCTACTGCTCTCTTTGTCAGTTGATTCCTTCTAGATCTTGAAGATTCCAACGAAACCTGTGAGCAGGGAGCCAAAGGCTTTCCGCAGAGTCCAGGATTTCCCACAAAAGAGATCCAATGCCATTTGGAAGCACTCAATGGCAACTGTCCTTGGAGAAAATTATTGGATAAGTTCAACTCATCCAAGCTTCTAAGATCCCCAATCTCATCAGGAACTTGACCGCTAAGTTGATTATTGGAGAGATTGAGAACTTCGAGCATCATTAAATCCCCAAGTGAAGAAGGAATACTTCCAGACAAAAAATTACCACTCAAGTCTAGCATGACTTGTAAATTACCAATCTTTCCAATCTCCACTGGGATTGAGCCTGTCAAAGAATTGTCTGAGAGCCTCAAGTCATAAAGCTTTTCACAGTTTTTGATAGAAGAAGTGATTAGTCCAGAAAAGTTGTTCTTCTGTAAATAGAGAACATTCAAGGAAACAAGGTTCCCCAACTGCCTTGGTAAACTACCCCAAAGCTTATTATTGTCAAGAGCAAGAGTGAGTAAACTGGTACAATTCCCAAGCTGAGATGGAATTGTTCCATTAAATTCATTGAAGGAGAGTTTCAGCTCTCCAAGCCCGCGGAAATCACCAAACCATGCAGGGATAGGTCCGGAGAAATGATTATTATTCAGATCCAGATGACTCAGTTGCGTGCACTTAGCAAGCTCTGCAGGTAACCCACCAGTGAGCTTATTCCAAGATAAGTCCAACAGATTGAGCTCCAACATCTGGCCAATCTCTTTAGGAATGCTGCCGTTCAAGCCATTCCTACCTAGACGGAGACGGCTTAAACTTCTGGAATCACCCAATTGGGACGGGATTTCCCGTGAAAAACTATTATTTGTCAAGTCCAATGTTTTGAGAAAACTTGAACCACAAAGAGGAATGATGCTTCCATTCAATTTGTTGTTCGAGAGATTGACATTAGTCAAGTTTTTCAAAAGAATCAGGTCTCTAGGAAGAAGTCCTTCAAGGGAATTATTATACAGAACAAGCATCTGCAAACCTTCAAGCATTCCAAAAGATGGTGGTATTGTTCCAGATAGCTTATTGTCAGCCAAATCTATTACTTGAAGCCTTTTACAATGTCCCAAGCTTGGAGGAATTTCCCCATCTAAGTCGTTTTGTCTTAAATCCAGAAAACTCAGATTTGTAAGCCTTCCAAGAGTGATTGGAATACTACCTGTCAAATGGTTTCCAAAGAAATCTATCTGAGTTAAACTAGAGCAGTCACCCAATTCTGTAGGGATGTTACCCGATAGCTGATTTTCATACAGAAAAAGCAAGCTTAGGTTTTTCAAATTTCCAAGTTCAGAAGGAATTGCACCAGTGAGTAGATTGTGATACAGAGAAAGAGTTGCGAGGAGGGTGAGATTCCCCAGTTCAGGAGGGATGGTTCCTGTTAAGCTGTTATTATGCAAATAAAGGTCAGACAGAGTCCCAAGACTGTCCAAATTGGCAGGAATTGAACCATGTAAGGCATTATTGGAAAGATCTAATTGTTGTAGGTTTGAGCAATGCATTAAAGCTTTAGGAATGGTACCTGAAAGATTATTTCCACCCAGAAAAAGATGTTCCAATGTCTTGCTTTTAGCACAGAGATTGTCTGGAATAGGACCCACTAGAGAATTTTCAGACAAAACCAAGTACTGAAGATTTTCAAGTCTGTTAAATGTCCCAGGAATGGTTCCTGAGAGGTTATTTGTCGACAAATCCAGGATCTGCAACTGCCAAAGCTCGCTCAATTCTTTAGGAATCTCACCATCCAAGTGATTTCCAAGTAGATACAAGTGATTCATGCTTTTAAGCCTCCCAAGCTCTGGAGGAATATGTCCGGAGAGGCTGTTGTTGGCTAAGTTCAAATGCTGCAACATTCTCAATCTGCCCAATGCCGAGGGAATTGTACCTTGGAGACCATTTCTCGCAGCAGAAAAACTTTCAAGGCTCTTGCAATTTCCTAACTCAACAGGTATTGAGCCACTCAAAATAGTGTCTTGTAAATTCAGACTTCTCAACTGTTGAAGCTGGCCAAATGTTCTGGGTATGGACCCATTTAGAGAAGAAGAAGCAAACCCCATAACTTTCAGCTCTGTGCATTTAGAAATCTCCTCAGGAATGTGACCTGTCAAGCTGTTATCCCCTACTCTTAGAACTTTCAACTTCTTCAAAAGCCCAATTTCTGGAGGAATGGTTCCAGAAAGGTCATTGGAATATAACAATAGCTCTAATAAATTGGAGAGATTTCCAAGTGAAGGAGGAATTGTACCATTGAGACAATTCTCAAAAAGAGAGAGGATTTCAAGGTTGTGAAGATTGTTGCCCAGTTGAGGAGGTATGGGGCCTGTCATATTATTAGATGACAGGTCTAAAACTCGGAGAGATTGAATGTTAGCCAACGCAGGGGATATGATACCAGACAATTTTGATCTTGATAAGTTTAAACCCACCACTCCAAATCCATCTGGACCGCAACTTATCCCAGTCCAATCACAGATGTTTGTTCCCTCAGACCAGTTCTCCAGGACACCTAATGGGTCCTGCAAATCATGTTTCGCATGAAAAAGCCATTTTGTATTCTCTGAAAGACAATTTGCAAATTCGTTGATGCTCACCCACACCATTATCACCATCCAGTACTTGCAATGGTTTCCCATCATAGTTCTGAAATCTTCCAAGCAAATTTCAATGGAGCTGTGTTTCATGCAGAGTATGCTCGATTTCTCTTTCCACCTATCCAAATCTTGATTGGATTAGGGTCGATGAGATAAAAATCACCCTGCATAATAGTGAATGCATTTTCCATCTCGCTGAGTCACCAGTACTGATATCATCAGTACGAAGTGGAGTTTTGTTAGAAGAAGCAAGCTAAAGAAAGGTGTAAAAATTCATTGAACATTTGAATTTTAAAGTTCTCTAGGTGCTTACACCCCTGACTTTGCCTGATATGTTCATGAATTTGACTGATGCAGATTGAATTCTAATAACTCAGCAACCTGTCCTCTATCCAAAAACAAGAATAAGAGGTTGGTGAGGAGTCAGGGCCTCCTGTTTAGAGTGAAAATGTGGATCATCTACTGGAACTTAAACCAATGGAGTGGGTGGGCTTAGCTTTTGGGCGGGACTAGCTTGTCAGGTCAGCATAAAAGAAGGCGGCTGCAGTACTGATAGAATTGAGGACAATGGGATAAGAAGGTGGGACCCCGGATTTTGGCAATTAACTTGCGTTTCTCTTTTTCTAGGTTGTACAGTAATGCAATACCTCATTGTGACATTATCATGACATAAGCAAGATAATTCTTAAGCTCAAATGGAGAATGAGAAAAGTGCTATATATGTGTTTATATTATAGCTCGTAATGGGAGGAGAGTTTGTGAAAAGTGGTGGTTAAGTTTTAATAGGTTACTAGTTTGAAATCTTCGGGGTCAAAGGTTGAGATTGGGAGTTACCTAAAAGTTCAAATCTTGTGGGTTCGAGGTTGAGATTGGGAGCTATCTGGAAAAGGGTTAAGTTGTGGGGCGTTTAAGGAAAACCTTGTCTTCGCACAATCATGTTTTGAGTATTCCTCGTGATGGGCATATCGTTCTTTCATTCAAACTCGTTCAAATCCTACGAGCCAAAGGTTGAGATTGGGAGCTACCAAGAAAAACATTCAGCTACAGGCCATCCAAGGCGGACCTCATCTTCGCATAATCGTGATTTGAGTATCTCTCATGGTGGCTGGACCTCAGCTGAGGTTATATACCCATCCTATGTGTGGGGGGATTCCTCATTTGAAAGAAAAAATAAAAAAAATAAAAAAATAATGTTAATTTCATATGTTGCTTGTCCTTTGATTTTTAAAGTGGTATATATGTGTTTATATTAAAATAATTTCCTATATTGATAGTAAATTGATTTTTGTTTATTATTTATTTTTAATTAGAAATAAATAATTTTGATTTGGATCATTCTTTTAACTTTGTCCAAAATCTAGTACAAGTTATTGAAATCATAGATTTATAAAATTAAAAAGTTTAAATAATAAAAAGCATTTTTATTAATACACAAAAAGGATTATGAGAATTCATACAACCTTATACAAAAATGCTTTGCAAATCCAAACCAAAATACTATAATTATAGTCTTCAAAATTATGTCTTTTCTGGGGCGGCAGGAGCGGGGGGGATCTTGGTGGATCTCGGAGGACATGTTGAACAAACCTTCGCTTGGGGTATAGGCAACAGAACGAATAATGAAGCTAAATGGATGGCACTTCTTCAGGGCCTTCACATTCTTCGCTCTAAGCAGCTTCGAAAGGTGTTGATATTCGGAGACTCCAGGCATGTCATCTTCAAGTTGATCAACGGGTATCCTACTGGAGCAATCAAATGCCGCCGCCTATATGAAAAAGCTAAGTCCCTCATGTCCCAATCCTTTGAGGCTTTTCATATCCTCCGGCATAATAATAATGCTGCAGACAGTATGGCTAATGTTGGCGCCAGACTTCCTCAAGGCCACTACAGCCAAGATGGGAACTATCCCTTCCTCAAATTCATACCATGAATCGCTAGTTTAAGCTCTCTCTCCGAACACTCCTCTTCCGAAGCACCGAATTGCAGCCCCTATCTTTTCTCCAATTATTTGGAAGCCTTTTAGGTCCCCCTCCTTTTTTCTCCACCTTCTTCCTCTCCCTCTTCCCTCTTTTTATCCCTCTTCCCTCCTTTCTTTTTTCCTCCCTCCTCTCTTTCTTTCCCCTCCCCCTCTTCCTCCTCCAGCCCTCCCCTCTTCGCCCTCTCCTAGCTGGCCCTCATTCCCCCCTTCTTTTCGACGGCTCTATGCATTTATTAGCTTGTCCCATCTGCCTTCTCTCCAAGGCCGCGTGGATCTCTCTCCCCTTCACGGTCATAGCAGCCTTAAAGTTCATCTGGTCTGTGAGTTATTGCTCTCCCCATTCGCACGATTGTCGTCTCTTTGCCCTTATCTCCATGCTGCCCCCATACAGAGACATGTTCTTCTGTTCTGCTCCGGACTTTGGCACTGGCTCTCCAGAATCTGTGCACCTCCTTTTGAATGTTGTAGCAGGCGTTGAAGGAGGGAGGCTACTGGGAATCCCATGGCAGACTCTCCCTCTAATCTGAGCTTTCGTGAAGGAGCGTCTCACTCTAGCTACTTTCTCCATTTGCCACTGTAGTTATCCCTCTGCGTCTTGGTCATCAGACTGTAATTCTGGTGAAAATTTCATTCGTGTCTTGGGTTGTCTTTGCACAGGTTGGCAAGAATGAGCCGTTGGAATGTTGGCTCACATAGAAAATCTTGGGAGCTTTGCGCTACAGCAAGAGATTGTAGTTCTCAGGTGCAGTCTCAGTGCTATCTTGGGTGAGAATCAGAACAGTATTGTCCATCCTTTGCATAGTCAGTTTGCCTGCATTTCCATTGCTGTTGACTCTGGCAGAATGGCTCAAGATGGGGAAAACGCAGGCTTAATGGATATTAGGAAGAATCTGTGTCGATTGTATGAGATGATAGCAATTGGAGTCATGGATAATAAAGAAATGGCACGAGAAATCAAAAGCATGGGGGAAACCGTAAGCTACACCTCGTTACAGATAAGCAACCATGATGCCCGAATAGATGATAACAAAAGCAACCTGCGTGAGATGATGGGCAAGGTGGACAGAATCCAGGCAGACCTGGAGAGGGTGCTCTCCTTGAACCAGGGAAGTAGGGTAAACGGGGCAAATACAGGAGCTGATCAGCCAATGGAAGAAGAGTCCGTAGTGCAGCCCAGGGCTTTCAGAGGCAACCCTTAATATCTCTTTTGGTCACTGGTTTTCTTTTTATGGTTAATGTTTTTTTGCCTTCTATTATGTAAGCAGTTTGTTAGGGTATATACTACCGGAGACCCTAGCAATTTTGAAGAAACTATGTGCACTATTTTGTGGAAAGCTCTCAGGATTAGCTTGTTTTGCAGCAATTTTGATATGCAGGAATTCTTTATCCTGCTTCTGTTGTAATGAATGGCTGTGCACAGCCTATTTATAAAAATCCCTTTCTTAGTTTTTGTTAAAAAAAATAAAAAATTATGTCTTTTCTAGCCAAGGCCTAAATTAATTCTTCTAAATAAATCAAAATGCAAGTAAACATCATATGCGAAGTTATTAAGGCCTAATTTAATGCTTCTAAATAAATCAAAATGCAAGTAAACATCATATGCAAAGTTCTTATTGACTAATGACATGCCCACTATGGGCTTCCTCAATGGAAACATTATCTCTTCTAGGTTTAAGGTTTCCAAGTGTTCTCTGCTTTTTTTTGGAGGCCATTTCTAATTATTGTACATTGTCTTCATTAGCGTCTTGGTCCTTCATTGAGTAAATAGAAACATGTGGAACCCTTGCCACAGATTGGGAACTCCTTATGAATCACATAATAACATTATATTGCATCTCTAGATTACTTGCAATTTTTATGACTTTAACTTTTGTTCTCCAAGTTGGGCTTCTAATTCTTCATGTTTAGTCTATTGTTTCTCCATATTCATGCTCAAATATTCAATTATTGTTTCTCCATATGCATTCTCAAACATTCAATTGCATAACACATACCTTCCAACTAGGTAGCTAGATACCTCACATTTTCTTAACCTCATAAATCCCTCCTCTATTATTGCCTCTAGGCACGGTGTGTCTCACCATGTCAATGGCAAAGTCTAATATTTTCAAATTTCTTAGACTCCACACAATATCCAAACAGAAAAAACCAATGCTTCTTAACTTGAATTTGAACCAGATAACGATGCAACCGTTAGCCTTACCTAGAAGACAAAGCACAATAAATGAAGTCAAAACGAAGACAACAATAAAAAATAGATCACTTATCATTGCTACAGATACGACTGAAGGCTATTCCTCCAACACTCTCATCGAGTTGGTCATTCCCTGCAAAGAGGGCAACTGCATTCACATTCCTCACACCATCAAGATCAAGTGCAAACACGAAACAATTGGGTAGAAAACTCATTGTTGTGTTCATAAATTGCATACCAATATAGCTAAACTGAAAGAGGACTACCCCCTAATGCGGCGCATTTGTAACCCTCACCTCCACCACATGATTTACTTACCGTGAAAAGTGTTGTTGTATGTTGTGCATTAGTGGTGCCAAAATGAAATGTGGTGGCCTTGCATGCTATTACGCTCCCTTATTATGACATCTATTAAAGAAGACATCACAGTCGAAGCAAGTGGGGCGATTATGCTCAAGAGAATTTACATAAGACTTTGCTCAAAGGAGGGTCTTTGCATCCTAGATGGGGATATAGAAAAGGCTCGATGCCCTTGTTTGTCTTGTGTGCCAGTAGACTAGTTTCCATCCAATCAAGTTAAATTCTTAAGTGTAATTTGATTAGAACATAGGGATGTGTCCTTGGCTAAGTTATGTGCACCTCCCTATATGGAGTATTCAGAGTATTGAGTAGCTCACCTGTGTGTTCCTTTCACTATTTAATTGAGTTATGAGATATCTAATTTGTCCCTAAATCTAGAGTGTTTTGGGCCCGTGGGTCCTAAGTTTGTAAGGAGAGGCCATATCTCATGAATGACTTGAGTTTTAATAAGAATCATGTTTTTTGTTGAGTAAATACGTTCTTTTTTTGGCCTGAAAATACCTGTAGTTGAGGTGTCTGCATTATATATGTCCATGAGTGTTTGAGTGGTGGATCCATGTAGGCTGTACATGTAACAAATCAAAGTATGTGCTAGCAGTCAATGCTTCTTTGAAGCCAACCCAAATTCAATTCGGTACCAACCTTAGGCATTTGCATCACCCCCCTACATTACTAAATGCCATGAAAATTAGTTTTATTTCCCCATCAAACAAGACCATATTCAAGTGTGAGAAGTTGCAGGTGACATGAGGGAGAGTTATATCTCCTCCCTTAATCCTCGTCCTTGTACACATATCCATTTTCATATGTATCTCACTATGCAAATGGGTAGCATAATGTGATTTTTGAAGGTTGTGATGAAGTTTGGAGATTGATACCATAATATACAAAACATTAAGGTAATAAATACATCTCAGGGGTTCCCCCAATTTTGACCAAGACCCCCTTATCCAAATAAATCACTTGATTTTCCATGAGATAAACATTGCACTCGTTTTCCCTTCAAAGTGTAAAAGGCAAATTGAGTTGAATGGGACAAGAAGACTGTAAATATTTTTCAACATTCTAGATGATGTTGTTCCACTAGTTTCTTTTTCTTTCCTATCAAAGTCAATGATTAGAGAGGAATCTCCAAAAACCATCATTAATTTGAAAAACACTTCGTATAACGCTTAAAACAAAAACTCCAATACCAATATTATTAATAATTAACAACTTTAAATTATTATAAATATTAATAAAATTATAAACATAATAAAATACTTAATTAACAATACTTATTTTTCTTTAAAAAAAACCATAATTACCACATAACATTCATAATCATATTACATGTTTATATTTCACACATTAATAAAAGTGTCTCCCACCAAAGTTTCACATTAAAACTTCTTTCATCAAATGCTATCTTATCAATATTTAGATATTAGTTTTTAAGATCAGCTTTGTTTAAAAAATATTTAATTTTATATTAACAAAATGTTAAACTACCATAAATGAGTTCAGAAATTATATATTATATAATTTACACTATATAAAAATATATATTACAACTGATTTATTTAATTTTAATTATTATTATTTTATTTAAAACTATAAATATATAGAATATTAAATAACAAAATAAATAAATATACATATATACCTATAGAGTTGAGAGAGCCTCTTCCCAATCTTTTGGAGCTTGGTAAGAGCACAGGTTGAAATCAAATACATTATGTCTTTATATTTAAGATATTATGGACTATATTTTTCCATGTATTTATCATTTTTCATTGGGTGGGGTCCATCAAAAGTATGCAGTGTGGGTACTTGTGGATGCATAATTGAATTACACATCCAACGAGTGCTCCTGCTCGAATCAAACTCCGTTTTGTCAGAAATTCAATTTTCTCTTTCTTAGTGCTGTCAAGAATCTCTTGTCTTGTCTGGATTCTTTTTGTTGCTTCTGTGACGAGGTCAGATGATAAGATTTAGTATGATCCGCAGGCCAAGGCTGCTTTTGCTTCGTATCACAATTTGACGACTTCTTAATTAGCCTTTGCCACGAGATTCATCAATTGACCTAAGATTGAAGAGAAACATGTATCTATATGTGACCATGTAATCCCCCTGGATGCTTGAGTAGTACATTCAAGTTCTTGGGTGAGAAACCCAATATGATATCCATCTTATTGAAACCAATGGTGTATTCTTGCACACTCTTCCCTCTCTTGAATCTCACACCCCTCTATCTCTTTCCCCCTACCTCTATCTTCCCAATTCGAATTAAAATACATAAATCTAACAAGTAACCAACTCTCTTCCACGAATGAAGGAATTTTTATTTTTAGAAAAATCTCTCTCTCTCTCCCCGGAAGAAATTAGGGTTTTTGGGAAAAATTTTGAGTCTTGGAAAACCGCTTGCATAGAAAGTTGCGCCCCCGAAGACCTCGACCGACTGACCACGCAAGCCATGCCCCCTTTCACTAGAATGTTGGAGGAGAGAGGTAACCCTCAATGCTTGTTTTTTGAAATAGAAACAGAATTTTACCCACACTGCATACTTTTGATGGACCCCGCTACCCCAAAAACAAGAAATACCTGAAAAAACGTGATGATGACATCATCATCACGTTTTTTCAGGTATTTCTTGTTTTTGGGGTAGCGGGGTCCGTCAAAAGTATGTAGTGTGGGTACTCGTTGGATGCGAGTCATTTTGATCGTGTAAGTTTTTTTTATGACATTTAGTTATTATGTGTATAAATTTATCTTAAACTAGAATTTAAATTAAGATTGATTAAGTATAAAAAATAATTTAATTTTATTTTTATGGGTTTTTTTTGGACTATAATTATTTAAAAAATATTAAATTTAATAAAATGTTTTTAATTTATATTATGATAGTTTTTAAAGATTTGAATTTTCTATTTATGTATAGTATTTAATCGATAACGCCACCGTCGCCGTCGATGAAGAACAGCGTCCATTGAGACCAACTTCGGTCTATCAAACCTTAAGAAGGATAATGCTTGGTTTACTTTAGAATCTTGTTTCTATGCTCAAAAAGCTTGCCAATAAGCTTTCCAAGCTCATTACAGTTTTGACAAGTTAATAGGTTATAAAGATTTGTATTGTAACAAATACTATGAAACTCAGATCTAATGTAGGTGTAAGCAAGGCAATCTAAGAGAGAGTGATTTTCATCCTCAACACTCGTAAACTCACACAGATGAAAAACACTTTCCACCCATGGAATTTTAGGAATAGACCAACGCCCCTGTTTAGCTATGAAGTTTATGAGAGTTCGTTGCAATCTTGGCTATATTAATTTTCTTATGTGAGCTAGTTACTACGAAGAGATACTTTTGATCTTCCAAGTTAGGATTAATAACATACTTATAGTATCTTAATTATGCATATAAAAATATGTAAGAGAGATTAATTTTTTTTGCATATAAATAGGATTAATGACCTCCTTATAGTTAGGATTAAAAAAATATGCATATAAAAATATAGATGAATATTTAATAAAAATTATATGATATATTATTAAAATTGGTGAATTTGATTAGTTTAATAAATATTATATAGTATTAAAAATAATTTAATTAGTTCAAAGACTATAATTAATATTAGCAACTAAGTCTGGTGAGTTTCATAGTAAAATATTGCATTGAACTCTATAGTGAAACATAGGGTTGGACAACTTCCAAATTACCGAGAGTTAAAATGATGAAAATCAGTTTCTCTTAAAGTGCCATGCATACACCCACATTAAATCTTTAAACTTTTTGAGCATAGGAATAAAATATTAAACCAAACCAATTAATTTCATTTTTTTCTTTTCTCTTAAGGTCAAATACACTAAATTTAATCTAAGCAAAAATTAATCATCATCATCATTATCATAAATGAATTTTAGAATCAATTACACCGTATATTTTTATATTATTAAACTAAATTGACTAATTTTTTCCTTTAAAAATTACTTTACTTTCTACTTTAAATTTGAAGGGAAAGGACATATGGCTTGGCTTAATGGTCTGGTTAACCATTGATAAACAAAAATAATTGGGATCCAGAGAAAAATAACTTTATCCTAAGAATCAGAGGAGGCTCGATGGTTAGTGTGGATCCCAACGAGAAGAAATCAACGAGTGAGTTTTGCAGGTCTTGAAACTTGAAAATTTCTTGGAAAATTTTGAGCACTTCTCCACAATCTGTCCACCTGATTTTGACATACTCTTGGAAAGTTGTATTTCATGGTCTGTAAATTGAGGCACCAGGCATGGATTGCAAGTCTTGAAGATGCTTTGAATGAAGAAATTTTTGGATGGAATCATGCTTTCAAGTAGAGAGGTGGGCAATTTGTTTGAAAAATTAACAAACTGAACACAAAAAATCTTTGATGGGCCTGTTGAAAGAATATTTCCTCGATAAAGCATTCTTTCATATGTGAGCTGGCCCACTTTTGTCAAAGTGTTTGGTCCTTTGCGAAATTTGTACGAGTATTTGATTCTTTTTTACATTGTTTTCCATAGTTATTTTATTAATTTTTTCTATATTTTGGTTTATTCCTGTTCACCAATCACAAGTTAAAGTTTTAGACATTTTCTAAAAATGATTTTGTAATCTACTTGAAAGTAAATTAAGATTGAGAAATATGATTTAATTAAATAAATTAATAGATTTGTTTTAATCATTATGTATCAAAAAATCAATTTTTTTTAATAATATTTTTTTAATTGATATGTAAAGTTAAAAAATTTACATTTTCAAAAATTTAATTCATCTCCATACTTATATTTCTAGGTTTAAAATGGTTTTATACATTCATTTTTTAATTGTCTTTTAAAATTTAAAACTAAATTCACATATATTACCATTTTAAAAAATTATGATTTTGATATTCATGTAACGAGTGTTACATCTCTTCATAATGGACCCTCGTGACTCTCGATGCAATAATATTAATTGGGAAAAACTTTAATATGAAAAAATATATAACTTTTTGGTTTGTTTTATTTTTAAATATATATAATCAAGTTTTTTGGTTGAAAATTGATAAACTTAACGCTTTAAATTTCGACAATTAAGCTTTAATTTTAATTTTATTTTTAAATAGGTTTTTTGTTGTTGTTGTTGGCAAGTGGAAGAACCCCTGTGACTAGTAGGTTTTCCGGTGGCTAAGTTATCACGAACCAAGGGCATCTAAGCTGTCAAAATTACCCGAGGGTCGCACCTGGCCTCGACTGCACCAACCTTCAACATGGTTGGAATTTTGGTATCCGCAGGGTTTCGAACCGACGACCTTTCTGCTTAGGGGTGTTTTAACCATCACCCGTCACCGTCTGTTCTACATCTGAAGGATTTATTTATTTATTATTTTATTATTATTTTAAATAGGGTTAAGTTATCAAGAAATTTCAATTGTCCTATTGTTATTATATATTATATATATTTTCAGCAAAAAAAAAGTACTTTTTCTATTCAAATAGTGAATCAAAAAGTACATTTCAAAACCAATTAGTCACTGATTGTCGAAACAAACCTTCACACTATATTATCAAAACATCCACCCCAAGGAATACATCACTATGAAAAACAGTTTTTGTCCATACATACCAAAAGACAACCCACAAGACTAAGTCATGAAAAGCATATACATCAAGTTACATCAAAAAGAGATTTAAAGACCCACTCTCTCTCGAGGAGTTTTCCATAAACTCATCCCAACTAAGAAATCCCTCTTCTCCTTTAAGTGCCTCTTTTGATAGAGTATCAGCTTCTTGATTAAGCTCATGATAAATATGAATAATGTCAATCTGATCAAAAGAACATATGACTTATCTAGTTCTCCAACACCAGTTAATGAGACAAATCATCTAAATATTGAACTGGTCATTGGCCCAATTGAAAATCACCATATAATCCCCATATACTTTTTTAGGAACCAATACCAAAATTTGAGGCCACCCTGCATAAGCACCATAATGTTGACAATTCTTGCTTGGTGTTCGAACCATGACCACAATTTAGTTTGAAATTAAAAGAGTAATCATCATTAAGCCCGAGTATAGCACCAACAGTACATAAACCATCCTTTGTAGCACCATCAAATAAATCTACAGCTTCTTGAGAAGAAGTTATATCTCCCACCTGTCTAATTTTCAGAATTTTATCAACAACTGAATAATATTCTTTATAAAGACAGATGATCTTCATGCATACCTCATCAATGACCAGATTCTTGTCTTAAAAAATAAGAGCATGTTTGGCTTTCCAAATGCCCCAATAAATGAAGGCGAGTAAAGTTATGTGCTATTTACAATGATTAAACTAGCAGAAGAAGTTTTGTTCAAAGGAATGCAACCCCAGGACTGAAAAACATTGAGAGAAGAGAATATAAATTTCCACATCTATATAGTAAAATGACATCTGACAAAAAAATGATCCAAATATTCCCTAGAAAACACTTTATTTTCAAGGGAATGTGCCAGCTCCATAGATTTTTATACCACCATTTTGGAATGATAAAGGTATGTTCTTGTGTAATTACAAAATATGCATATTTGGCTGAAATAGTACCTGTAGCATCGTTTGAAGACCAAATGAGGGTATATTCTCCATTGTTTAATCTACATCCTATAGAATTCATATTAGAGATGTAATTTTCCCATTCCTTGTCCCAACAACTTCCTAGTCCCATATTAGAAGCAATAAGCCAATATGAATAAGGATGTTGAATCCAATTTGGTCTTTTTATATGTGCCAAAGTGAAAAAACCCATCTCTACCAGGTAATCCTTCAAATAAGATGAAAGATGATAGTTCTCCTCCGTTTCTAACATTGGATCAATGCCCACCAACACATTAGTTCTTTCTCCCACCTTCCATAGAAGGCCTCTACCCAACCACTAGTAAACCTTTATAAACCAAGACCAGAAGTTTGAAGTGTTCCTATTATTCTTCACAGGGTTCCTAATCCACTTCAATCAATTACCTTTGATATATTTTCCATGGAGCACTTCAGTCCACATTAGAGTAAATTTGAGGTCTAAAATGGGCCTCCTAAGGAAAATAATAAAATAATAGTTAAAAAATAAAATAATAGTTAAAATAATAAAATAATAGTTATTAATTTTGGAGGAAGAATGAAAAAAACTACTTTTTTGTGTTCATATTTTCGACATATCTCTGTGTGTTTTTACTCAAATTATGAGTGGGAGCGCTTATTGGATGCGGAATTTAATTTCGCATCCAATGAGTACCCACAATGCATACTTTTGATGGACCCCGCTATCCCAAAAACAAGAAATACCTGAAAAAATGTGATGATGATGTCATCATCATGTTTTTTCAAGTATTTGTTGTTTTGGGGGTAGCGGGGTCCATCAAAAGTATGCACTGTGGGTACTCGTTGGATGCAGAATTAAATTATGCATCCAATGAGCTGTCCTGCTTGAAATTTGAGTAACAAAACAGGGAGATATGTCAAAAATACGAACAAAAAAGTAGTTTTCTTTTATGACAAATATGTCAATTCAACCATTATGGTTGACTCATTTTATTGAAATTCTATTGGCTCCTTAATTCCAACTCACAAAATTTATTGTTGGCGTGTTTTCTTATAAGGCCCATTTTAGACCCCAAATTTCCTCTAATGAAGTCTTATGCCAAATAGCCCTCTCCAAAAACTTTTCAAGCACAACGGTGTACTGAACCAATTGATGTTCTTAATACCCCATCCACCCTATATTTTTTGTCTTGGATAGTCTTTCCCAACTAGCCATGATACGTAATTACGCCCCGTCTACATCTCCTGATCAAAGAAAATTGAACATGAGCCTATGGATCCATTTCAAAATAGTCTTAGGAACCTGTGCCAAAGAGATCCAATAAACTGGAATACCCATCAACACAGCTTTTAGCAAAGTCAATCTACTTCCCAAAGAAAGAAATTTGAATGCCTAATGGCTTATATTTTTCTCAAACTTTTCTAAAAGCCAATATCAATATTTGACCTTATATCCAACAGGTTTTAGAAAGTATCCCAAATATTTTAAACTTTCCCCCAGATCATTGACTTTAAAAGGAAATAATGATGTGGTCATATTCTGAATATTACCATCTACCTTATGTATAAACAAACAATATTTTGTAATGCTTACGTCCATCCCAGATGGTGCATAGAAAAAGTTTAATAATTTCATCAAAAAAATTCTACTCTTCCACCGATTCATTCCCAAACAGCATAACATTGTCAATATACAATTAATGAATAATACAAAGAAAAGTTGAAATTTTGATTTCTTTTAATTTCCCTTTTGATTTGGCTTCTATAATCATTTGAATTAAACCTTCAATAACAAGCAGGAAAAATATAGGAGATAAAGGGAATCCCTGGCAAATGCCTCTAGATATTTTGAATAACTTAGAAGGTGAACGATTAATAAACATGGAGAACTAGGCTTATGTCACACATGACATAATCCAGTTTGTGACCACTTGTTGCTGAAATACTCACTTCCTGCAGACAAGAGTTGTTTCCCTAGTTTGAAATCCTTCACAACTAGAACAAATGATTAACACCAATAAATAGTACTTTCCCTAAGATATGTATATGTTTGGAATAGAAATTTCACCTGTTACAAAGTGTGATGCTCAACCCTTTGAGAGTACTAGATCTCCACCTACAAAAGCATATCACAAAGCACACAAGATTAAGAGTACCAACTACAATCTACTATCTCATATCAGTGACTAAGGAATTTGATAATAAAACTAGTGATTAGAACACAATAAGAATCACAAGAAATGAACTTTTATTGCATCAATAAAAACAAGAGAGAGAGAGAGATTACAACTGATATTCCTTAGTGTTGGAATGCATCTACTCAAGAAAAGTATTTCCTTCAAAGCTTCAACTTGTCTTCTTAATGCTCACCCTATTTGGCAAAAGATTTGGTGATGTAGCATAACTTTCCTCCCCTTACCCATGGGGGTTGAGCCACTACTTATAGCCCTTGGGAGGATAGAAATGGTTGAGATTCTCATGGGTGAGGTGGAAGGGAGATCCCAAAAGGATGGATCTCGAGCCCAGGTGCTCCAGGAGTGTAGGGATGAGGGTGCAATGAAGCTGAACTTCAAGAAGTTTCAAGAAATCTTCTTTTTTTCCTTTTAAAACTCAAGCACCGCTTTTTCTATTGAGACAGAGCGTTACCAGGGTAGCACTGCTTATTGCTCAAAGGGATAAGGAGGTGGCACCACTTTTTGTCAAATGAATAGGGGCGTTGCTCATAGGGGTAATGGGCATTGCTAAAAAGGAAGAAGCAATGGTGGAAACAAGTTTGAAATTATGAGTCCTTGCCAATGTCTAACTTCACGTTTTGAGGATTTGAGGCATATTTTGATGTTTTGGTTCTCATTACATGGTCATGATGAGAATTGTGTGTAACAGAATTCCCCCTAAAAAATGAGGCTAGAGGAATAGGATAGGTGAAATATTTGTAAGAATAAGTTATTGCTTCGAGGCAAGAAGTCACTTGATCGAAGATCTTCATCAACCTAGATTTTATGCAATGTGTCAATACTTTGACTCATATCCAAATGACTCCTCATCATGGCTGCAAATCAATACAAGGGATATCCGTGTGAGGTATGACTAACCATGTCTACTAGAATACAACGCAGATCCATGCAAAGAAGACTCAAAATTGGACATAGCTACCAGGCATACAATGTAGATCTATGTCATAATGGATACACAATTGAGCCCAACCACGACCATACGAATGTGGATCCATGCTAGGACTCATACAAATACTCCATCGCAACCTAGGGAAATCAATGAGTGCTTAATAAATACCCAGGATCTTCGTATCATCTTCAACAATGTATGATTCTATCCATGTGATTACAATTTATTGATGTCGGACATGGTAGAAACCACTTGATCACCAGTCAATGATGAGAACCGTTAACAAGTGCGAGGAAGATCACCATTGATGTCGATGATTACCAAGGTACCCTAGTACAATATCCTGGGTGTGAGTAGATTATTTGATGTCGAACACTAAGTTGAATACTTCGATCAAAGGTCAATGATGTAAAATTTGTCGAAAGCGAGAGGATCTATCATTGATGCATATAGATCTCAAGGTACTACTTTGTTTCTAAGACTAATTCCTGGATGATGAACTGAAGTCGACAGGAATAGTCTCATCGAAGGAGGGCCATGATGAATCCCACATCGATGATACACAAATCGTAACAAAGTTCAGGAACTTGAGTATGATGTAACCATAGGACTGAATCAAAAGTAACTGACACAAAGGTTTGACTGCAGATGCAAAATCTCAGCATGACTTACTTTTGAACATTAGGTGGCATGACCGAAGACTTGGAAGCATTGATTTTGACAAGGCGGATACCAAAACATAATGCGACGATGAGCGATGCATTCTTTGAAAGGCTCAAAGGAGTGATATGACTCATGAAAGTGGATCGACTTGAAAACAAGCTGAAAACCCAATTGACTCAATGAAATGTAGACAAGTTCCATGTTTAAAAGTGAGTAACAACTACCATTTATTGCCAATGAAATATAGTTCCCTTCCCTTACTTTTCCCATCATGATTTATGAGTGCCTCTTTTCATTTTTTACGAGTTTAAAGAGGGTAACAAATACTCGTTGCAGCTTATCATAGGATAAGTCCATTCTAATATGTTTCACGAACTTGAGAAAGGAGGGGTTCGTTCCCAAAAGAGGGTCTCTCAGTGTTTAATTTAACGAGTCTATTAAAAGTTAACTCGGTATCGTTCATGTTTATAGAGTCTGAATAAAGATAGAAGGAGACTCCAAAGTTCCTTTTTTGTATGATTTAGTCCCTAGGGCCCGAAAAAGTATAAAATAATTCCTGAGAGAACTCTTCTAGCCAAGATCAACTAGAGTGTTCCTTTTTTGTAATTAGTCAATCCGAACTGAAAAATGGGTAAATTACCATCAGAAATACAACTCTTCAAGTACTTTTACGAGTGTGAAGAAGACAAGTTCACTCGGTGATCTTTTCACATTTTAGGAGTCTGAAAAGAGCTTAAAAAAGACTCCATTAGGGTTTCTTTTCATGATAAAGGAGTTTAACGAGCCTAAAAAGAAGTGAAAGTTGACTTAGAAATTTGGTATTGGGTTTAAAGAGCATCACCAAAGTTTCAAAATTAGCAGTCAAGAACTTTCTCTGTTTTATGTAAGTACAAAAAACTAAAAAGCAAACTCTCGCACAACCAATTTTTTTTATTCTCATCCCTGCAAAACCTTCAAAATGATGACTATTAGACCTCTCAAAAGATTAAAAATAAGTTTTTAATGACTAAATAAAGGGTAATTATTAATATAATAATTAAAATGGTTAAAATTATATAATAAAACCCAAAATATCTCATATAAAAACTAGTGAATAGTGAAAAACATTACCATTTTCACTTTTTACCAATTGGAGAGCCATTTGGAGATATTTGTGTTCAATCTTCAGGCAAGGATTCCATAGTCATCACCCAACCATTTTCTGATTCGTTAGCTCTAGGTAAGAGCTAAACTCATTCCTCACATTTCTATGATTTTCATTTTTCATTCCTTGCAAAAAAATTTAGGGTTTGTGAGTTTTACCCAAGAGTGAAAAACGTCGGCAAGGTAATGCACCTTTTCCTTTCAGGAAAGGAGGTACCTTAGCGACACCATGCTTTTCATTCCTGAATTGGCAGTTCCACCACTCTATATTAAATGGATAGGAGTAGTGCTGCAAACTGCCCTAAAAACTTGCAAGAGACACACCAAAATAATGATTATTAAGTATTTTTAATGATTGATTTTGTATTCTAATACCTCAAATTGAATTTTTGGTAGGATGCTTTGGAGAATATGGTTTTCAGGAAAGAAAGGAAACATGAACTTGATGATGCTAGGGCTGGGCCTGATGCTGGTTTTGTGGCCTCCTAAAAACTTTCAATGTTCCTAGCATGAGATCCCATGTGAGATTGTTGGATTATATCCTGAGAATGTGGAACCCGGAACAGTAATATTTAGAGGTTGGGGCTCACATTCTCATTGTGGAAGTAGAATACATCTACTTCCTTACAGGGTTTTCTAGCGCAGGGCGCCTGTCTCACTGACAGGTCCCCGGGGAGGAGATGTGACCACATAGGAGCTTATAGACCGTCACTTCTTTCCAGGTACTCATATATATGGGAAGAAGATTCCAATAAAAGAGTTAAGGGATTTTCCTCTTCACACAGTTCTTTTCACTATGCAGTGAGTTTCAGGGAGCCAAGGGGCTCATCAGGGTTCTCAAGCACATATGCTCTATGCTTTGGAGGCTATTGTACCCATAGTCTTCAACTAGGTTGAGTCTTTATTGAGCACTTTCAAAGAGCAGTTGACCAACTGTCGACAGGGAGAGCTGAAGCAATTTGAATATGGTACTATCTTAGCATCCTTCCTTTTTGAGCGGGTACCTCATTTGAGGCCATAGGTAGCTTTCACTGAGATGAGAGCATGAGAACCTTGCATGCTGTGTTGGGTAGAGGTGATGGCCTGACATGGTGGAAGTGGGTCTAAAGTCAAGTATGGGAGTGCCTTCTTTCGTTGGTTGGATGACCAACTACTTATGATTGAGGACTATGTATACGTTGGGACTGACTTTAAAGGGGATATAGACCTAGCCCTACTAGTAGGTTCCCAATGGGGTGACATTGGTAAGTAGAATACTAAGATATTGATTATTTTTGTATTTTATGTTTTATGATTTTTATGGATGTTAATGAGACCAAAATTTCATGCAGATGTGGGAGATGCACAACTTGGGGGTTCCTCCCCAATTGACAGGCGAGTAGGGGCCCGCTTTGTCCATAGAGGTGATGACGAGTTGACCAAGTTAGAGGATAATCTCAACTGGTTAAGTCTAGATATTCTAGATATTTTTGTATATGACCTCCCTAGGAGGTACTAGAGGCACACTACTATAGTATCAAGTCGATTTGGGCGCTTGCTACAGAGGGTAGCAAGAGCTATTATGTGTTATCATGAGCATAATTATCTATCCCATATGTTGTGGACACTGAAACATATCTAGCTTCAGTATTTTTTTTATTTTACATATTCTGAAAGCCAATGTGCTTCAATCGGGGCCTTGAGACCATATTTTTTGTAAACACTCTTATACACACACACACACACACACACAGACTTAAATGTTGGCGACTTATGTGTATTCAAATGTGGAATGATATTTACATGAGTGTTTATGTCTTTTGCTGCTTATGTTTATTCACAATTAACCATGTTTTCACTTATCAATTATTATGCGTGAGCAATATATCGGTCTAATATGTAATTGGCTAACGAATCTACAACCGTGTTACAAGACCTAGGTATATGCCAATAAGAAATAGTTTCAAATGACCTTTCTAACAAACACACTCTTTGAAAAAGACGAAGAAGTGTGGATTTTTGGATAGTATACACGCGATTTAAGTGAAAAACCACTAACTGAGAGTCCATGAATACTACCAAATGATCAATGTACCGAGATGTAGCCTTGGTTAACATACCTATTCCTGCATGGTACTCGACAATATTGTTGGTGGTCGGACTGAAGCATACCGCTCTTGAACTAATTAGGTAATGAGCTGGGGAATATAAAACCCAAGTAGCTGAAGCAAGATTTAGGGTATGACGATAAGCACCATCTGCAAAACCGTAAAAATCCATTTGATCTACATAATCAAAACATGGTATAAATAGTATTGACAATAACTCAAAACCATATTGAAATAATGAAACCACACAAAAAGTCAATGAATTACATATATACAAGGTACTACAACAAAAATGCATTTAATCATAGTACATTTTTAGGTACAACCCATTGCGAGGTTTCTCAAAAGGTATCCCATCATAATCAACAAGCTCATAGGCTCCTTTAGGCTAAGACTTTACTCATGATGTAGGGACCATACCACATGGATTCTAGCTTCCCTTTTCCAAGTTTGTCACATTTTTTATCGTAAGTCAGAACCATGTCTCCTTCATTAAATACACGAGGTTGAATGGATTTATAGTGTTGGGTCTTAATGTGTTTTTTATGCGCCTCATTAGCCAAGGCGACATCTCTTCAATTTTCATCAAGGTTTATTAAATACAGAAAACACTCTTCTTCGATAGAATTTTTTCGAGAAGCTCGACTACAAGATTGAGTGATGGAATCTAACACTCAATAGGTAGGATAGATTCCAGTCCATAAACCAATTGAAATGGTATAAAACCAGTTTTTGTTTTGACTGAAGTTCTGTAGGCCCATAGTGCAGAAAATAGAGTTAAGTGCGAGTTGGATTTACGATCTCCAACTATTCTTCGCAACATAGTTTTTAATACTTTGTTAATGGCTTCAACTTGGACATTAGTCTGCGGATAATAAGGAGTTGAGTTTTCATGATTAAAACCCAAATTGGTACTCAAAGAATCCATCATATAATTATGGAAATGGGATCCACGATCAGTGACTATGGCTTATGGAACTACAAACCTATCTATGACGTGATTAAAAATAAAGAGGGCAACAATATTACCATCCTCTGCATATGTAGGCATTTCCTAAACCCATTTTGTGAAATAATCCACGTCTACGATGATGTAACCATGCCCCTCGGCTGAGGTAGAATTACAATGCATGAAATCTATGCCGTATTTGGAGAAAGGGCCAACAACAGTGATGGGGTGTAACGGAGCAGGGTGGGTGCACTTTTTGAAATAAAAAAGATGTCACGGTGGGAATTTTTCAACTGCTTCATGACAATATTTAAAAATTGTAGGAAAAAAATACTCAACGTGTAGGATTTTCTGAGTTGTAGCCATACTAGAAAGATGACATCCACAAGCTCCAGAGTGGCAATCATTCATGACTTGTTCAGCCTCGTCATGAGTAAGACATCGTCGGATAATAGAATCAATACCACACCGGTATAAAGTTTCATTTAGAATTAGGTAATATTTGGTGTGACGACGAATGCATCGATGATCATCATGGGACATATCAGGATGAAATATTTGGGTCTATAGATATATGATCAAATCTCCATACCACATATGTAACACCCTGGTTTTGACCCCATTTGCATTAAAAATGTATATGATGTATATATTGTAATTAATCATGGTGTGGAGCAAAAGGCCAAGGCCCTACTATCGATTTGGTTTGTTATGTTTTGGAAATTAAAATCAATGTCGATGGTATTTTGTCCTAGCCGACACATAATAATTTTGGACATCATGTAAATATGCAATTTAATCAAAATATACACAACCAGCTATGTCAATGCAACATTAAAAGAGACGGGGCACGATTTCCTAAGGATAAGGGGGGAATGTTTAACCTTGATCCATTGGGGAAAAGCCATGTGTCAAGAGGAGAACCCATCTAGCTGTTAAACACATTTTTGTCTTACTCACCCCAACCATTAAATTTCCCCAAGAGTTAGTCGGGAAGTTATTGCCTTGGGGCTTGGGAAGTGTGGGCATCTGTCAATTCTGGCAGGGCCGTCAGTATTTGACCACATGCTTTCCCAAGGGAAGGGGATTCACCCATTTTTCCCTCATGTGGAAGAGAAGGGACGCATTCCTCATGCACTCACGTAGGCAGCCGTAATTTCTCTCTCGTAGGTAGTTTATTTTTCCTCATGCAGGCAGCCACATTCCTCATTACTCTCACACAGCTGATTGTTTTTCTCCTTAGTCCTCCATCCTCTGTTTTCTCCTGCATGATTTTGTAGTTTCTTCCATTCTCCCACAGTGGGAAATCGATTTTGCAATGCATAGTGGATTGGGAAGGAGACCACGATTTTTAAGTAGGTGTTGAGCCATTTACACCTACGTAAAGCTATTACTCAGTTGGTGAAATTGATTTTCTTCCAGGGGTTGTTTTCCTTAGTTGGCACTTCTGATTTTGGATACCATGATGTTTTCCTTCAAGCCAGGACTTGTGTATTGTTGTGTATGCCTATCTTGTTTTGTTCTGAACTAGTTTGGAGTGGGATTGGGTCTGAAATAGCTTGATAAGTCTAGTGTAGGAAGGAACCTCACAGACATATCTGGGGGGTTGGTTTTCTTCTTTGCATACCATGAATAGCACTGGAAAGGAAGGAATAACCCAAGCGATTGGGTAGCAGAGAAGGGGATGCTTCTTGGTGTTGGTTGTGTAGATTTTTTAGAAGCTGGGATAGATCTGGTGTAGGCATCCATAGCTCTATGGGTAAGCTCACTAGCTTAGCAGTCAGCCTTTCTAGCTCCTTGTAGCCTGATAAATCCAACTATGTTGGCTTGGATGAGTTTTGTTGTATCCTTGGATATGTATGAGACTACTAGTGTTCCTTATTCCTTGAGGGAATCATGCCCAGGTTGGGGGTGGTAGTGATGCTGAGAGATTGATGAGCACATTGGCCTATGGTTGGGTGGAACATTGCAATGATGTGGCTGGTTATAGGACAAGATTATTTCAAGATAAGTATTCTTGTGTTGAAATCTTTACACTTGTATTTGCTTAAATGAATTATGGTGAACATGTGAATGAATGGAATATAATTTTCTTCCATTGTATGTTAAATATTTATGCATTTGTGCATGTTATTAGTTCAATGCATTTCATTTTATGTTCATGGGGCTAGTTTTCCCAGATTGATAGCACCATAGTCACGTTCTCTCCCCGGTAAAGGGGAAGGAACATGATAGTGTGGTATCAGAGTTGTGTTGCATATTTGGGCCTCAATGGGACATGAAGACCAACTAACAGAGGAATAATTAACATCTATGGTCAGCAGAAGAAAAGAAGCAGAAATACAAAATTTTAAAATATTTTCTAAGTGTTTTGAAATTTTGCATATCAACTTAGTTGGACGAGTTTCTGTCGGCTTGAAATGCTGACTTGAGATGATGGCATCGGCATGAAGAGATGAGTTGATCCAACAAGAAGAAGAAGAAAATAAAATTTTCAAAAAAAATCTGTGTTGAAAAATCGGGTAACTTAGTGAATTTTGCCGATACGTCGGTTGAGTTTGGTAAGTTTCACCGACACACATCGGGAGAACTTGGCAAGTTGAGCCAATGATAGGAAAAAGGGGAATAAAATATTTTAGAATTTTTTCTAAGTATGGACATGTCGAAAAAAATTTGGGAGTTTTTTCGATGTATGTCGGATGAACTCAGTGATTTTCGTCGATGCGTATCGGGTGAAAAGGCGAGTTTCATCGATGTGCATCGGGAGAAAAAATTGAGTTTTGTCGATGCCAAAGAAAGAAAGAAAAATTTCTCAAAATGTTTTTGAGTGTCGAAAATTCCCATATCAGCAAGAAAAGACGAGTTTTCTGATACATGTCGGGTGAACTCGGTAAGTTTTTCTGTTGCGTCGGAAAAGTTTGATGAGTTTTCCAATCGACAAGAAAATGTGAGTTTTTTCGATACATCGGATGAACTTGGCGAGTTATGCCGACACGTCGGAAGGAAACAACGAGTTTTTTCCGATCGGAAGGAAATGATGAGTTTTGCCGACACGTCGGAACGAAATGATGAGTTGAGCCGACATGTTGGAAAACTTTGGTGATTTTTCCAATCGGGTGGAAAAGATGAGTTGCTCTGAAACATATAATTTTAGCAGGTTTGCAGTGGGATTGTAAGGGCCTGAAAGATGGAAAAATGGCAGCGTGGAATAATGGAAAGCCCCCTTGACCCCCGTCGTCCCCCTGAGACAACCGTGTTGTGAAAATAAAAGTATATGTTTTGACAAAGTTTTCAATATATGAATTTTCCAAATGTAGGTAAGTGATATATAAATTCTTGTGAATTTTATACAGCTAACAATTGTGTTTATTCACACATTTTCAAGAATCATAATCACCTTCAAAGGAAACATTTTTGATAGTGCAGTTCAGTAAAGTTGGTTTGGTTGAGCCATGAGAACCTAAGACATGTATGATGATGCACAAGACCCCAATGAGTATGAGGAAGATGTTACGGGAGAAAACTTCCGAGTTGGGAATGCTGAGACATAGTCTAATGGGAGAATATTTCAAGACACTCCCCCATATTTTTTAGCCACTGTGAGAATCCTAAGGGTGGATATACAAAGTTACAGGGAAGATAATGAAGGATTGGTTAAGGCTCACGAGGAGCAGAATTAGTTGAATGCATCCATGCTGTAGATTTTGACAGACATCCAGAGGCAGATGAACTCTAGGGACCAGATAGTAAGACTAGAAGGTAGTAAGAGAAACAACAGAAGAAGAAAAAGGTATTCTAGTGGATCATCTGACCTTGAAGGATCCACTGAGGATTCAATCTCTTCATCTCACAGAAGTAAGAGGAAGGGGCATTATTAGAACCGTTCATGTGATGAATTTAAGAAGGCAAGGCCGCCTACCTTCAATGGTGAGATAAAGAATAGTCAAGAAGCTGAAGCTTGGCTTCTTAGGATGAGAAAATATTTCCAAGTCCAATACTACTCTGGAAATATGAAGGCTAGGGTAGCCATATTTAATATGAATAGAAGAGCATCCATATGGTGGGAGCACTTCAGGCAAGTGAAAAATATTATTGAAAGGAAGATTGTGTGGAAAAATTTCCATAAGTATTTCAAGCAAAAGTACCTCTCTAACAGGTACTATGATGATAAGATTAAAGAGTTCCATGAGTTGAGATTGGAAAAGCAGACCATGGAAGAGTATGAAAACAAGTTCTTGGAGCTATTGAGGCATGTCACGTACATCGAATATGAAGAAGTGAAAATCCAATGCTTCTTGAGTGGATTTCCTAAGTCTTACAAAGACATAATTGAGTTTTATGAACCTAGAATTCTGGAAGAAGGAATAAGGAAAGCTAAGTATTGCTATGAGCAAAGCAAAGGAAAAACTGATAATCATAAGACATGGAAGGACAAAAATAATGAAAAGTCTGACCAAAGGAAGAAAGGTTTCAATCCTTCTAACTTCAGGAATCAGCAGAAGTAGCCATCCCAAGCTACGAGTAATCCACCTGGAATGGTAGGAGAAAATCCAAGAGATCCAAAACAGAACATAGAACCACTCCAATGTTGGAAATGTGGAGGACCCCACATGTGCAGGAATTGTCCGCTTGAGAATGGGAATGCAAGTCCAGCTTACAACATTCAAGAAGAAGAAATAGTGGGTCAAGTAGCAAGGTATGTCCCTAGGATTTATGTAGCACTGGAGGACCGCCAGGAAGATCACTAGTCAACTATGGTTGAAGTTGCAGGTAAGATTGTTGAGCAATTTGTTTCTATTTTGATTGACCCTAGTTCTACTCATAGTTACATTACTCCTAGAGTAGTGGAGATTTGTGCTTTTAAGTAAGTAAAGCATAGCAAATCTTGGTTAGTTTAGCTAGCCACTAGAACTAAGAGAAATCTTAGGAAGTGGTAGAGAAATGTCCATTGGTTATGAATGGATTGGTCACTTTTGTAGATCTAAATGTTCTACCACTTGGTTCCTATGATGTTCTCATTGGAATGGATTGGTTAGAAGCTCACAATGTAAAGCTTGAATGTTATAATAAGACTTTTGAATGAATGGATGAAGAAGGGAACCCAAGAGTTGTAAGAGGAATTCCAAAGGTGATTTTTGTGAGGTAGATTTCAGCCATGCAGTTGAAGAATTTTTGTAGGAAAGGTTTCCAGTTGTATGCAGCTCATATTGTGGAGGCAACATAGAATGAAACTCCTATGTTGGAGGACTTTCATGTGTTGTAGGAATTCAGGTAAGTGTTTCCTGATGAGATTTCAGGGATTCCTCCAAAGAGAGACATTGATTTCACAATTGAACTTGTGCCAAGAGTAGCACCAATGTCCAAGACACCCTACATAATGAGTACGCCGAAAATTATAGAGATGAAGATGCAACTGCAAGAGTTGTTGGAGAAGAAGTATATCATGTCGAGTGTCTCCTTGGGGAGTGCCAATTATGTTTATGTAGAAGAAATATGGTACACTCTAATTGTGTATTGATTACAGACAGATGAACAAATTCATTGTGAAGAACAAATATCCTTTTCCTAGGATTGATGACCTCTTTGATCAAATGAGAGGAGAAAAGGTGTTTTCTAAGATTGAATTAAGGTTGGTTACCATCAGGTGAGAATCAAGGATGAAGACATTCATAAGACAACCTTCAGAAAAAAGGTATGGACATTATGAGTTTGTAGTGGTACCATTTGGTCTCACAAATGCACTAGCTACATTTATGTGCCTTATGAATAGTGTTTTCAACAAGTATCTAGACATGTTTTTTCTTGTTTTCTTGGATGACATTCTTATTTATTCTAAGAATGAGGAAGAACATGGAGAACATCTAAGATTGACATTGCAATTTATCAGGGAGCATCAACTATATGCAAAGTTGAGCAAGCGTGACTTCTATAAATATAGGATTCATTATTTGGGTCACATTATCTCAGATGAGGGAATATCTGTAGACCCTAAGAAGATTGAGGCCATTATGAATTGGCCTACCCCAAGAAATGTGATAGATGTAAGATATTTGATGGGACTGGCAGGATACTACCAGAGGTTCATTGAAGGATTCTCCAAGGTTGCACATTCAGTCACTTCTTTGCAAAAGAAGGGAATAAAGTTTGAATGGGCACTGAGGTGTGAATAGAGATTCCAGTAGTTGAAGAATCTTCTCATAAGTGCACCAGTATTGAAGATTGTAGACCTAGAAAAATATTTCTTGGTGTGTAATGATGCATGCGATCAAGGGATTGGAGGCATCCTTATGCAAGACAACCACATGATATGTTATGAGTCAAGAAAGTTGAAGGATCATGAGAAGAACTATGCCACTCATGATCTAGAACTTGCAGCCATAGTACATTCTCTCAAGATGTGGAGGCATTACTTGATGGGAAAAATATTTGAGCTAAGAAAAAACCATTGTGGTATGAAGTACTTGTTTGATCATCCTACATTAAATGCTAGGCAAGATAGATGGTTGGAGTTTTTATGTGAGTTTGATTTTGAAATCAAACACATAAAAGGAAAAGAGAATAAGGTAGCTGATGCACTCAGCATGAAGGTGCAGGAAATGCATGTGGTATCTCTTAGTATTTTCCAGTCAGATTTGAGACAACAAATTGTTAGTCATAGTCCCGGAGATGAATTGTATGAGAATGCCAAGGACAAGTTGTTGCATCAAAGCCTTGAAAAAAAGTATGAGGGATATAAATTGGAAGAAGATGGACTTCTTACCTTTAAGAATAGAATTGACATTCCAAATGTAGCATATTTGAGGAGAGTTGTTATGGATGAGACCCATCAAGCTCCATATTCTGGTCACCCGGGATATCGTAAGACAATTGCTACAGCCAGAAAGCAGTATTTTTGGCCAGGAAAGAAAAAGGACATGGCTGAATATATTTCAAGGTGCATGAAATGTCAGCGGGTGAAGGTTGAGCATCAACACCCAACAGGTTTGTTGTAGCCTTTTCCAGTTCCAGAATGAAAATGGGAAGTTATTTCCATGGATTTTATTACAGGTGGAACCCGAGGGAGAATTCCGAATCGATCCAATGCACATCCTTGACATGAAGGTCACAATGCTCTGGAACTGAGCCATAGGACATGTTAAGGTGCAATGGGAGCACTACAGTCCTGAAGAGGCTACATGGGATATAGAGAATGCCATGCGATTGACACATCCATTTTTGTTCGATTCTACTGAGTATTGAGGGTGGTGCCATTATAGCATTTTTTTTCAATTTTGTAAAGCATTGAGGACAATGCTATTGAAGGGGGAGGGGAATGTAACAACCTAGTTTTGACCCCATTTGCATTAAAAATGTATATGATGTATATATTGTAATTAATCATGGTGTGGAGCTAAATGCCAAGGCCTCGCCATCGATTTGGTTTGTTATGTTTTGACAATTAAAATCGATGCCGATGGTATTTTGTCCTAGACGACACATTATAATTTTGGACATCATGTAAATATGCAATTTAATCAAAATATCCACAACCATCTATGCCAATGCAACATTAAAATAAATGGGGCATGATTTCCTAAGGATAAGGGGGGAGAAATGTTTAACCTTGAGCCATTGGGGAAAAACCACGTCTCAAGAGAAGAACCCATCTAGTTGTTAAACACCTTTTTGTCTTACTCACCCTCGCCATTAAATTTCTCCAAGAGTTAGTTGGGTAGTTATTGCATTGGGGATTGGGAGGTCTGGGTAGTTGTCAATTCTGGAAGGGCCATCAATCTTTGACCACACAATTTCCCAAGGGAAGGGGATTCACCCATTTTTCCCTCACGTGGAAGAGAAGGGCCACATTTGTCATGCAGTCACACAAGAAGCTGTAATTTCTCTCTCGCATGCAGTTGATTTTTTGTCACGCAGGAAGCCGCATTCCTCATTACTCTTGCATAGCTGACTGTTTTTCTCTTTAGTCCTCCATCCTCTGTTTTCTCCTACATGATTTTGTAGTTGCTTCCATTCTCCTACGATGGGAAATCGATTCTGTCAATGCACAACGGATTTAGACAAAGACCGTGATATCTGAGTGGGTGCTGAGCCATTTACACCCACGTGAAGCTATTTCTTAGTTGGTGAAATTGATTTTGGTCCAGGGGCTGTTTTCCTCAGTTGGCACTTCTGATTTTGGATCCCATGATCTTTTCCTTCAAGCTAGGACTTATGTATTGTTGTGTATGCCTATTTGTTTTTGGTCTGAACTAGTTTGGAGTGGTATTGGGTCTGAACTAGATTGATAAGTCTAGTGTAGGAAGGAACCTCACAGACAAATCTAGGGGCTTGGTTTTCTTCTTTGTACACCCTGAATAAAACTGGAAGGGAAGGTATAGCTCGAGGGACTGGGTATAAGAGAAGGGGATGCTTGCTAGTTTTGGCTGTGTAGATGTTTTAGAAGCCAGTATAGATCTTGTGTAGGTGTCCATAGCTCTATGGGTGAGCTCGCTATCTTAGCAGTCAGCCTTTCCAGCTCCTTGCAGCCTGATAAACCCAACTGTGTTAGCTTGGTTGAGTTTTTTTGTATCCTTGGCTATGTATGAGCCTGCTAGTGTTCCTTATTCCTTGAGGGAATCATGCCCAGCTCGAGAGATGGCAGTGATGCTGAGAGATTAATGAGCACATTGGCCTATGGTTGGGTGGAACATTGCAATGCCGTACTTGGTTGTGGGACAAGATTCTTTCAAGATAAGTATTCTTGTGTCGAAATATTTACACTTGTATTTACTTAAATGAATTATGGTGAACATGTGAATGAATGGAATGCAATTTTCTTCCGTTGTATGTTAAATATTTATGCATCTATTCATGTTATTAGTTCAATGCGTTTAATTTTATGTTCATGGGGATAGCTTTCTCGGATTGATAGCACCATAGTCACATTCTCTCCCCAGTAGAGGGGTGGGAACATAACAATAGATCTGTTCTGATAATCGAGAACAAGAATTCATCTGGAAATGAATCATTGGGATCTATTTCCATGAGAGCACAGGGAAGGTCACACATTAAATCTGCAAAGACTAGGGACTTCTTAGAAGTAGCCTTAGTGAACTCGAGATTGAATTCTTGTAGGATGACTATCCAATGGGAATATTCCCCCCTAGCACTTGACGAGTCATAATGTAATACATAGGGTTGTGATTGGTGAGGGAAATCGTAGTGTGGAGTAAAATGTAATGATGAAAACATTGCACAACGATGACCGTAGCCAAAGCTAGCTTCTCCACATGTGAGTAGTGGGTTTCAGAGTCAAGAAGACTCTTACTTAAATAATAAATCACATGTTCTTGGTCATTTAGGTCTTCCTGCACTAGAACCATACCAATGGTAGGGGTGGAGGTGGAAACAAAAAGCAGAAAGTATTTTGAATAATTTGGGGGGGTGCAACACTAGTGATTGTGTTATATTGTGTTTCAAATTTTCAAAAGCGCATTGATCTTGGTCATACCAAAGAAACGAAGTGTCCTTTTTCAGGAGATAGATATAGCCATGTGTTTTCTCTGTGAAGTTGCATACAAAACAACAAAGAAAGTTTACCTTCCCTTGCAAACTTTGGCGTTCATTAATGTTGGTTGGGGTGGGTAAGGAAAATCTAGAAGCAAACTTTAAAGGATCTATTTGAATACCGTCCTCAAAAACCATAAATCCAAGAAGACATCCGGTCTCAACACTGAAAACAAACTTATGTGGATTAAGACGAATGTGATAATGACAACATTGAAGGAAAAAATCCCTAAGATGTCCTAGATGATCCTCTCGCTACTGAGAATGAGCAGGGAGGTCGTCCAAATACGGTTCCACAATGTGTTTAATATCGTGAAAATCATAGGACATGGATCGTTTGAATGTAGCTCCGACATTTTTCAAACCAAAGGGTAACTTCCGATAAGAAAAGTTTCCCCACAGACAAATGAATGTCATTTTATGCTGGTAATATCTCTATTTGATTATAGCTAGAAAACCATCCATAAATGAGAAGATGATGCTCCCAACACAGCTATCAATGATTTGATCGATATGAGGAATGGGAAAGTTGTCCTTAGGACAAGCCTTATTCAAACCTCTGAAATCTATACAAACCCTAATAGTTCCCTATTTTTTAGATGCAGGAAAAATATTAGATACCCACTTAGTAAGTGGTATGGGATAAATAAAACCATATTTCAAAAGTTTTTCAACCTCGGCTTTTATTGCCACTGATTTCCTTGGATGGACTTGATGAATTTTTTTCTGAACTAGTTTAGCCGTAGGATAATTTTTAATTTCATGAACAACAATGGATGTATTAATTCTAGGAATTTCTTCATATATCCAAGAAAAAACATATCGAAATTCTTTGAAGAAATCTATATACATTTCAATTTATTCAGTTTAACAATTCTGGCCTACATGAACATGTTCAACTATTCCAGGCTTGGCTTATATGTCGATAGGAATCATCTGAGTGATATTACACAAATTTCCTTCAGAATCAGTGTGTTGTAACAAAATTGGAGTTTGAGGGTTTTTGACAATAGCATAACTGATAAGAGAAACAAAATTAGAGTCTATCGAATTCACATTGGGAAGAAAATAACATCTATGGTGATGATCTTCCCATATTGATTCATTTGGACTCAAGGTCTCCACAATAGACCCATCCGATGTGAACGCTTGCAAGAGATAGTCTACAGTGGGGAGAGGAGAATCTATCCAGTAAGGTAGATGATAAGGATATGATACTACTATATGGTGATCATCATAGTACACATCAAAAGTAGGTTGTATTGCTTCGTAGAATGCTTCATGAGGACCTATGATCCAGATGGAGATCGGTGGCCACCCACCTATTCCACTGGCTCAAAAAAATTGTCCATTGTGGCAGTTTCCTAGTTATTTTTCAGCAGTTTTTCAAGTCCTAAACTTCCGGGGCCGTTTTGAGGCCTTAAACGACGTTTTTTGGAGATTCGGGGCCAAATGGTTGCCAACGGCATTCATTTAGCTAACCAAAAGTTGTAAAGCTTAGATAGAAATTTCCAACGAGCTATCGAACGCCCAAATCGGAGATCGTATGCAAAAGTTATGACCCCGGGAAGTTGACTGTTCAACTTACCACCGTGGGGCCGCAAACTTCATGACGGTTCATCTTCTAGGGTTACGTTTTGGGGACTTTTGGGGTTCTCATCTCATTATTATTATAAATAGGCCCCTTTGGCCTCATTTTGTATGAAGCTTGGCACGAATGAGCGTAGCAGCCACATCTCTTCTCAGAGATAGCTACCACCATTCTAGCAATTGTATTACAGTCTGTTCTATTTCCGCCATTTAATAGAACATGTGTTTACTGTATCTCTGTTATCTTTGCAAAATGTCTGTTATTATGATTCAGTATATGTTCTTTCATTTCGTTCACGCATAAATCCGGATCAGTGGTATCAGAGCAATCTGCTCTTTGATTGTTTCTCAACGTATGTCCCCGACGAGGTCCGAGTACAGAGAGTTTGGTATTGAACTTCGATCATTCTCGCCGTCCCAAACGACCTCCCATGGCGGAATAAAAGAGAGACGATAGAGCAAGAGATCCTATCAAGTCGCTGCTCGAGGAAGCCCTTGAGTGACAGAGGAACGAGATGATGGATAGTTTCACCCAAATCCTTCAGCGAATGCCGGCCGCGGCAAGTGCATCTTCAACAAGCAACCGGTTCGGGGATGCAACTCTCTTTAAGGTACAAGTTAACTTTGATATTCCTTTATTTTAAGGCAATATTGATGCAGATGCCCAGGATAATTGGTTGAATGTTCTAGAAGGGTATTTCTCTGTCCACAATTTTTCCGACAGAGAAAAGATCACCTTTGCGCTCCTTAAGGCAGTCCCCCATGTCCAAAATTGGTGGGGTGCTTATTGTGAGCAAAAATCATTAGATGAGTTTGGAATGTTTGAAACAAATCCCACTTGGGCCTCTTTCATAGATGCCGTCAAGGAACAGTATTACCCTGTGGGAAACTATGATGACTAGTACACAAAATGGACCATTCTGCGTCAAGAAAGGGACCAGATGGTGTCAGAGTACACCAACAAATTTCATACTCTGCGGACAAAGCTGAGTATCAAAGACTCTGAGCGGCACCTAATCCTGAAATATCGCAGTGGTCTACATCGGTACATCCGAACTGAGATGGACTTCCTCAACATCTCTTCACTTGGATCCTCCTATCGGTATGCTGTCAAAATCGAGGATAAATTTCGACAAAAGAACAAGCGAGACTCTGGACCTGCGAATCCACCGCAGAAGCAAGGAAAGGGAAACCCTGGCCCGCAGAACACAACAAAAGAAAACGACAACCAGTCCCTTCCACAAGCAAAGAAGGGAGATCGAAAAACAAAGAAGGACATTGGTAAGTGGTGCGAATTTCATAAAAGCCCTTGGCACAACACTGATGAATGTCGCTCAAAGCAGTCATTAGTGGCCGAGATCAAATCTTCAGAATCAGATCCTGATTCTGATTCTGAACCCAATGCCACAACCGCACACAATGAGAGGTAGCTCATTGATGCAAACCCCACTGCCACTGTTGCTACCGCACATATTCAACTTGAGGAGCCTGAAGAGTTAGAGGCAGAGGAGTGCCTATTCCACTCGCAGATGTGGGTGAAGGGGATGCCTCTACATTTTGTTGTTGACAATGGTAGCCAAAAGAACCTGATCTCAGCAGAAGTCATCAAGATATTGGACCTTCCAACAACACCACACCCACAACCTTACAAAATCGGTTGGATTAGCCAAGGATGAGGTATCTGCATTACTCAACAATGCCTCCTACCATATGGCATCAAGCCTTTCCAAGATGAGGTACTGTGTGATGTGGCCCCACTTGAAGTCTGTGATGTTATTTTAGGACAACCATATATGTGGAAGCGTCATGCTGTATATGAGTCACGTCCTTGCAGTGTCATTGTTACTTTGGGAGAAAAACTCTACCGGATCCCAGAGACAGTTGCACCTGCTACAGTCTCGCAGGGTAGGAAGATAAGCTCCCACACCAGAAAATTATTCCTCTTCACAATTGCGTCTGAAGGAGAACATAAGATCACAGAGACCTCCACACCCTCTGCACAGAGTGTCTCTGCTCATTAGACACAAGAAGAAGACAGAGCCATTGTTTCCTCATCTATCCGAGTACCTCTACGATGTAAGGCCATGCATTCAAGGTGGTCATCCAGAAACAAATCATCCAGACAACAATTACAACCCTTTCAGGATGCCAAAGAAAAGCAGCCTCTTCACTTCAACAAATGTCGCACCAGGAGATCAACTCAACACACAGTTTGAGATGTGATACGGGATTCGACGCAATGGAGACCATTGCTTCCTAAGGAGGGAGAATTGATCCAGATGGAGATTGGTGGCCACCCACCTATTCCACTGGCTCAAAACAATTGTCCATTGTGGCAGTTTCCTAGTTATTTTTGGGCAGTTTTTCGAGTCCTAAACTTCCGGGGCCATTTTGAGGCCTTAAACGACGTTTTTTGGAAATTCGTGGCCAAATGGTTGCCAACGGCATTCATTTGGCCGACCAAAATTTGTAAATCTTAGATAGACCTTTGCAACGAGCTATTGAACGCCCAAATCGGAGATTGTAGGCAAAAGTTATGACCCCGGGAAGTTGACTGTTCAACTTACCATTGTGGGGCCGCAAACTTTGTGACGGTTCATCTTCTAGGGTTACGTTTTGGGGACTTTTGGGGTTCTCATCTCATTATTATTATAAATAGGCCCCTTTGGCCTCATTTTGTATGAATCTTGGCACGAATGAGCGTAGCAGCCACATCTCTTCTCAGAGATAGCTACCACCATTCTAGCAATTGTATTACAGTCTATTCTATTTCCGCCATTTAATAGAATATGTGTTTACTGTATCTCTGTTATCTTTGCAACATGTCTGTTATTATGATTTTGTATATGTTCTTTCATTTTGTTCACGCATAAATCTGGATCAGTGGTATCAGAGCAATCTGCTCTTTGATTGTTTCTCAATGCATGTCCCCGACGAGGTCCGAGTACAGAGAGTTTGGTCTTGAACTTCGATCATTCTCGCCGTCCCAAACGACCTCCCATGGCGGAATAAAAGAGAGACGATAGAGCAGGAGATCCTATCAAGTCGCTGCTCGAGGAAGCCCTCGAGTGACAGAGGAACGAGATGATGGATAGTTTTGCCCAAATCCTTCGGCGAATGCCGGCCGCGGCAAGTGCATCTTCAACAAGCAGCCGGTTCGGGGATGCAACTCTCTTTAAGGTACAAGTTAACTTTGATATTCCTTTATTTGAAGGAAATATTGATGCAGATGCCCTGGATAATTGGTTGAATGTTCTAGAAGGGTATTTCTCTGTCCACAATTTTTTCGACAAAGAAAAGATCACCTTTGTGCTCCTTAAGGCAGTCCCCCATGTCCAAAATTGGTGGGGTAATTATTGTGAGCAAAACTCATCAGACGAGTCTGGAATGTTTGAAACAAATCCCACTTGGGCCTCTTTCATAGATGCTGTCAGGGAACAGTATTACCCTGTGGGAAACTATGATGACTAGTACACAAAATGGACCATTTTGCGTCAAGAAAGGGACCAGACGGTGTCGAAGTACACCAACAAATTTCATACTCTGCGGACAAAGATGAGTATCAAAGACTCCGAGCGGCACCTAATCCTGAAATATTGCAGTGGTCTACATCGGTACATCCGAACTGAGATGGATGTCCTCAACATCTCTTCACTTGGATCCGCCTATCGGTATGCTGTCAAAATCGAGGAGAAATTTTGACAAAAGAACAAGCGAGACTCTGGACCTGCGAATCCACCGCAGAAGCAAGGCAAGGGAAACCCTGGCCCGCAGAACAAAACAAAAGAAAACGACAACCAGTCCCTGCCACAAGAAAACAAGGGAGATCGAAAGACAAAGAAGGACACTGGTAAGTGGTGCGAATTTCATAAAAGCCCTTGGCACAACACTGATGAATGTCGCTCAAAGCAGTCATTAGTGGCCGAGATCAAATATTCAGAATCAGATGTTGATTCTGATTCTGAACCCAATGCCACAACCGCACACAATGAGAGGCAGATCATTGATGCAGACCCCACTGCCACTGTTGCTACACACAGATTCAACTCGAGGAGCCTAAAGAGTCAGAGGCAAAGGAGCGCCTATTCCACTCGCAGATGTGGGTGAAGGGGATGCCTCTACATTTTGTTGTTGACAATGGCAGCCAAAAGAACCTGATATCAGCATAAGTCGTCAAGAGATTGGACCTTCCAACAACACCACACCCGCAACCTTAAAAAATCGGTTGGCTCAACCAAGGATGAGGTATCTGCATTACTCAACAATGCCTCCTACCATATGGCATCAAGCCTTTCCAAGATGAGGTACTGTGTGATGTGGCCCCACTTGAAATCTGTGATGTTCTTTTAGGACAACCATATATGTGGAAGCGTCATGCTGTATATGAGTCACATCCTCGCAGTGTCATTGTTACTTTGGGAGAAAAAATCTACCGGATCCCAGAGACAGTTGCACCTACTACAGTCTCGCAGGGTAGGAAGATAAGCTCCCACACTAGAGAATTATTCCTCTTCACAATTGCGTTTGAAGGAGAACATAAGATCACAGAGACCTCCACACCCTCTGCACAGGGTGTCTCTGCTCATCAGACAAAAGAAGAAGACAGAGCCATTGTTTCCTCATCTATCCGAGTACCTCTATGATGCAAGGCCATGCATTCAAGGTGCTCATCTAGAAACAAATCATCCAGACAACAATTACAGCCCTCTCGGGATGCCAAAGAAAACAGCCTCTTCACTTCAACAAATGTCGCACCAGGAGATCAACTCAACACATAGTTCGAGATGTGATACGGGATTCGACACAATGGAGACCATTGCTTCCTAAGGAGGGAGGATTGATCCAGATGGAGATCGGTGGCCACCCACCTATTCCACTGGCTCAAAACAATTGTCCATTGTGGTAGTTTCCTAGTTATTTTTCGGCAGTTTTTCGAGTCCTAAACTTCTGGGGTCATTTTGAGGCCTTAAACGACGTTTTTTGGGGAGTCGGAGCCAAATGGTATCCATCGGCATTCATTTGGCCAACCAAAAGTTGTAAATCTTAGATAGACCTTTCCAACGAGCTATCGAACGCCCAAATCGGAGATCGTATGCAAAAGTTATGACCCCGGGAAGTTGACTGTTCAACTTACCACCGTGGGGCCGCAAATTTTATGACGGTTCATCTTCTAGGGTTACGTTTTGGGGACTTTTGGGGTTCTCATCTCATTATTATTATAAATAGGCCCCTTTGGCCTCATTTTGTATGAATCTTGGCACGAATGAGCGTAGCAGCCACATCTCTTCTCAGAGATAGCGACTACCATTCTAGCAATTGTATCATAGTCTGTTCTATTTTCCCCATTTAATAGAATATGTGTTTACTGTATCTCTGTTATATTTGCAAAATGTCTGTTATTATGATTTTGTATATGTTCTTTCATTTCGTTCACGCATAAATCCGGATCAACCTAGAAAAGGTGATTTAGCAATTTCTTTACCTTTAGGAATGTGCTCGATGGTGGATACCATACTTACCGATTCTACTCCCATACTAGGAGTAGTCAAAGGAAAAACACCCATAAGAGATGAATCCTTCAACAATCCTACCCCAATCAATTGATAAGGCAGAGGGAATTTCCCTACCATAGGAATATTGTTTGCGGTAGCGGAAATAACATCAAGTGAAGAAAAATCAAGTTGATCTATGGTCATAATATTTCCTAAGTGAGGGAATTGGAGAGTACAAAAAAATGATGAAGCAACTGTCATCATAGCATAAAACCATTTCTCCCCAATAATAGATTGTAATCTAAAGAAGCATCGACCACTTCCACCTGGATATAAATAGTCTTCCCCCCCATTTCAATGCATAGTGCCGGTAACAAGCCATGAGGTTGGAAACCTCATCCGTCAAAATCTTTCAAATTGGTAGGTTACTTAGTAAGTTCAGGAGAACTGATGGATCTCCAACAAGGCATAGACAAGAATGACGTGGAAGCTCCTTTGTCGTATACAGTACGATGGAATTTCTTCCCAACTACCTTGGTTGCAATTTGAAATGTAGGTTGGTGGCATAACATTGTTTTGTAAGTCTCCATAAAAATGAATAGTAGTAGTATTGTCAGGATCTAAGGCCCCTAAAGCCCTGGATAGGTTTTTACACTATGTAGGGAAACTTTGGAGTACTTCTAGTGTAGACATAGCACAAGGTGCTTGAGCCAAATCCCCAACAACGTTATAGAATTAGGCATCCTGAGAACTTGGATTAAATACATATTTTTGGATAGTAGTCTTAGGAGGGCACAAAACCAAATCGATTTTAGGTTTCTCAATTGTATGAGGGCCATTAGAAGGTGATGGAGGAGAAGAATTTGTAGAAGGATTTTTCTTAGAAGAAGTACCTTCATCTTTCTTCTCTGTTGGTTTGTCATATGTCTGACTACCTGTAGTCAATGCAACAGTTTCAACAGACATCATTCAAACTTCCTCCGTAGAGGTAGAGTTTCCTTGCGAAGAAACATGGTCAATTAATTGTTGTTGAGATGGAAAAGCATCGGTAAGCACTGGTGTGTGGGGTTACTTTTCAAAAACATTTTAATTTATTCATGGTGAGGGAACTCTTTCGTGAAGTGGTCACCTCCACATAGTAGGAAAGGGTACTTATCTTTCCTTTTTCCTTTGTTTTCATTCTTTGAGGTCATAGTCATGGGGTTCTCCTGTTGGTTTCCTGAATTTTTAACTTTATTTTTTGTTTTCTTATTTCTGGGTGTTTGCATAGTTTGAATAGCATTTAACTCGACAGAAACCGTAGGAGTAGAAGGAGAAGCAGTGGTAGAAGTACTTGGTTTCTTAGAAGATTTCACTATAGATGGAGGTTGGATTGAACCTACAATCCCATCAATAGGAGGTTCCGTAGTGTTACATTTTTATCATTTAAGCAATATGATCTTAGGATCTTATCTGAGAGAATAACATGCACATCAATCAATCACAAGAGACAATAAAAATAAAGATTTTCCTTGGGGAAACCATAAAAGAGAAAACCCCTCAACTTCCTCAGAGATAGAATGAGCACCAATGGCAGCAGTAAAAACCAAAGACAAATATATGATCTCCAACAGTTGTTCTCTCTCTCACTTGAGAGAACTACTTCTCTCTCACCTATGTGCTATAGCTCGGTGAGTGTGTGTGATAAATAGAGAGGCTCACTCTCTATTTATACTAGTTTTTGACTTGACAATAACTTACCTGGGTGGAATTCTCTAGGAGAGTCTAATAACCCTAGTGCCCCACAACTTTGGGGACTTTACCCCTGACTCACAAAGGAGGGTTAATCTCTATGACTTTATATGACTTGATTACATTAATGAATATCCTGATAGGAACATCAAGGACCAATGAAATACAATATATGAAATATACAATTGAATACATTCCGAAGTTACAAATACATCAACACTCCCTCTTAACTGGGAAGGTATTCTCTTGACACAATTCATCAGCACAAGTCTTCTTCTTTGGATCATCATCAAAGCTAGATCATCACTATATCATCATCAAAGTTGGATCATCAATGGATCATCATCAAAGCTAGATCATCACTGGATAATCATCAAAGCTGGATCATCACTGGATGATCATCAAAGTTGGACCATCATTGGATCATCATCATCATCATTGCTTCCGCTATCTCGATCAAATGGTGCTATCTCTTCATTATTCTTGTCACAGGAAGTTCTATAGACCCAGACCTTTATCATGCTGGTTGTAGACCTAGCATTAATGTAGGTCTTCCTATGCAAATCTAGTCCTTTTTCATACTGGGTGTAGGCCTCTACAGAGCCAGTCCTTTTTCATACTGGATGTGGGTCTCTACAGAGCCAGTCCTTTTCATACTGGATGTGGGTCTCTACAGAGCCAATCCTTTTTCATACTAGATGTAGGATACTACATAGACAACCCTTTTTCATGATGGATGTACTTTCACAGAGCCAATCCTTTTTCATAATGGATGTGGGTCTCTATAGAGCCAGTCCTTTTTCATACTGGATGTAGGCCACTACAGAACCAACCCTTTTTCATGCTGGATGTACTTCCACAGAGCCATTCCTTTTTCATATTGGATGTGGGTCTCTACAGAGCCAATCCTTTTTCATACTGGATGTATGCCACCGCACTTATATCTGACCATGGGAGGCCCCACCTACCACCATGTCAAAATGGCATAGCACTTACATATGACCATGGGAGGAACCAATCCTGCCACCATGTCAGAAGGACACAAAACTTACATCTGACCATGGGAGGAACCAATCCTACCACCATGTTAGAAGGGCACAATACTTACATATGACCATGAGAGGAACCAATCCTACCACCATGTCAGAAGGGCACAACACTTACATCTAACCATGGGAGGAACCAATCCTACAACCATGTCAGAAGGGCTCATGGACTCATCACTTCCCCTTGGAAGGAACCTCTATTTGGAGAACACCAAGCTTCTCCTGAAAGTATTCAAAATTTACTCTGGATAATGGCTTAGTCAACACATCAGCTATCTGTTTGTCCACCACAACATACTGGAGCTTCACTTCTCCCTTCTGCACCATATTCTTGATATAGTGGTATTTGATCTCGATATGCTTCGACTTGTCATGGAACACTGGGTTCTCTGACAACTTCACACAACTCTGGTTGTCGCAATATATACAAGTAGCATCCAACTGGAGATTAAACAAATTAGATAGTAGCTTCCTCAGCCATACTTCCTCACAACTAGCCAAACAAGATGCCACATACTCTACTTCGGCTGTACTCAGTGCCACGCAAGACTGCTTCCTGCTAAACCAAGAGATCACACCTGATCCCATACTGAAGCAACACCCCAAAGTGCTCTTCCTATCAATGGCACTGCCTACCCAATTTGAATCGACATAACCATCTAGGTTAATCTTCTGATTCGCCTCATACTTGGGCCCATAATCAACTGCACCCTTTAGGTACCTCATAATATGATTTGTAGCAATCAAGTGAACATGTATAGGATTTGTCAGGAAGTGGTTCAATGTGTTCACAACAAATAAAATATCTAGTCTTGTATATTCAGGTACATCAAGGACCCAATCATCTAACGATACATTGTAGCATCAACTGACTCTGATGAAGCATCACTCAATAGCTTAAGGTTCGATGCCATAGGTGTGGTCATGGCCTTGCAGTCCATCATCTTGAACCTCTTCAGTATCTCTATTGCATATTTCCCTTGTCCCAGGGAGATTCCATCTGCATTCTGCCACACCTCCATACCTAGAAAGTAGTGCATCATACCCAAGTCGTTCATCTTGAACTCGACAGCAAGCTTCCTCTTCGTATCAACAATCAACCCATCCTCACCTATTACAAACATGTCATATAGATACAGTAGGAGTATCACTGGGTTTCCTTTTTCAACCTTGTAGTAAAGGTTGGAATCCTCTTTACTCTTGGTAAATCCCAAAATAGACAGGAAGCTATCAATCCTACTATTCCATGTCCTGGGTGCCTATTTCAAACCATACAGGGCTTTCTTCAATTTACACACATGAGTTTCCTTGTCATGTGTCTCAAAACTGAGTGGCTTCTCCACATACGCTTCCTCTTCCACTACACCATTCAAGAAAGCAGTCTTGACATCCATCTGGTGTATCTTCCATTTGATCACTGCATCCAAGAAAAGTACTGATCTGATGGAAGTGTATCTGGATACAGGCACAAAAGTTTCTTCATAACCTATTCCTTGTTTCTAGGAGAAGCCACGAGCCACAAATATTGCTTTATATTTCTCTATGTTGCCATCTACAGCATGCTTGATCTTGTAGATCCACTTGGAAGTCACAATAGACTTCACCTTTGGTCTTGGGACAACATCCCAGCCATCATTCTTCATTATTGACTGGTAGCCCTCGATCATAGAATCCTTCCATTCTTTCTTCTCTTCTGCTTCTTCATAGTTGGAAGGTTCTTTATCAATGATGTCACCTAATAGGGCTACATATCCAGAGTCGGACCTAGTTCTCTTCCTCTCTCTGTGCATTTCATCTAGAGCCCCATATCTTTCTACACCTTGGATAGCCTCTTGTATCCATGTAGGTTTCCTCTTGTGAGGGTTCTTTTCTTGGGGTGGATCTACAAGTCCCTGGGGTTCTTCTATTTCTTGATCTTCTTCTTGAGTTGCATCGTTCATAGTTGTATCTTGAATTCTGGGTACTTCTGTTTCTTCAGTGGGTCTTTTTCTTGATTTGTTGTAAGATGAGTCTTCGTCAAATGTTATGTCCCTACCGCATGTCAATCTTCTTGAATCCAGGGAAGTATATTCTATAATCCTTCGATCTTTCACTATATCCCACAAATATACCCTTCTTCCCTGAAGGATCTAACTTTGTCCTCTTTTCTTTCAGAATGTGTGTGTACATTGGACAACCGAATATTTTGAGATGACTGACTTCTGGTTTCTTGTTGGAGAATACTTCTTCAGGTGTCTTGTTCTCAAGTACTTTATGTGGAGTACGGTTCTATACATACATATTTATTTTAGCAGCTTCTTCCCATAGATGCATGGGAAGATCTTGGTCATGAAGCATTTCCCTTGCAGCTTCCATAATCGTTCTATTCTTCCTTTTTGCAACCCCATTATGTTGTGGATTATATGGAGTGGCCAAATCCCTCTTAATCCCTGAATCTCTTCATAATTATTTGAATTCATTTGATGTGAATTCTCCACCATTGTCTGATTGAAAGGTCTTGATTTTCTTTTCTGTGTGTTTTTCTTTCTTTGAATTTGCTGAATAATTGATCTTTGTTTTTCAAGAAGTATATCCATGTCTTCCTAGAAAAATCATCAATGAAAGAAACATAGTATACATACCCACTCAATGAACTAGATGAAGTTGGATCACATACATCGGAGTGTATGATTTCCAAGTTCCTTTTGCCTTGCTCTCGCTACTTGGAAATGTCTTCTTTGTGTTCTTTCCTTTCGCACATCCTCTACAAACACCGTCATGTTTTTCATGTATTTCTGGAAGACCTTCAACAAATTTGCTTGCAAGTGGTAGTGCTCTATATTGCACATGTGCAAGCCTTCTATGCCAAAGTTCATTTGGCTCTACTGAAGCATGGACCAAGGCTTGTTTTGGTTGGCCCTTTAGCTTGTATAATCCTCCCTCTTGCCCTCCAATCACAACTGTATCATCTATAGTCTTTCCCTTTGGCCACATAAGAACTTGGCCATCTGCAAATGAAACCCTCATGCCTTTTGCATCCAATACAGAGATGGAGAGGAGGCTATTATTTAGTCCTGGTACAAACAAGACATCCTTCACTTTCATAGACTTTCCAGAGTCTAACTTGTAGGAGGATTCACCACTGTCTTTTATTGGATATTGGTAGTCATCCCCAAGTTTCACCTTGTGGGGTAACTCATGTTCTAATTTTCACAAATGATTCTTTGAATCCCGTCATATGCTTGGAAGCTCCACTGTCGATAAGCCAATCCTTTCTCCCATGCGTGACAGTTCTTGTGAGGGAAGAAATCAAAACATACTCTTCATCACTTGAATAATATTCACTTTCTTGTTTGACTCTCTTCTTGGAACGTTCATCATCCTCTATAGAATGAGCATGATGTCTTCTCTTGTTTCCCTTATTCTTGTGAGAACCACCTTTGTTTCTGGGACAGAATATGGAGATGTGTCCTTTCTCATGGCATGTAAAGCATCTGATACTAGAAATGTCTATGTTATTTCTTCTAGGGTTATATTTCTGGTGAGAGTGGTTACCTTTGTGATGATGATAGTCCATTTTTCTTTTCTTGGAGTGTACTATGAGAGCTTGATCTTGATTTCCAATCTTTTCTTCTCGAGCTACTATTCGAGCTTCTTCTTGTGAGTATTCCTCCCACAGCCTTCTGAAGGTGACTAGATTTATTCTAGCACAAATTCCTTGAATGAAGGAGTCCGATGACCTAGGGAGACCATTCAAGGTGGTCATTACAATTTCTGCATTTTCCACTTCTTCATCCACTACTTCAAGTTGTTCTTTGATCTGGGAGACCCTTGTAAAGTGTGACTGTGTGGTCTCCACATTCTGGATCTTCACATTCTTCAATTGGTTCCTCAAAGTCATATTCCAGTTTATGTTCTTCCCTTCAAATAGCTTGGTCAGGGCATCAAACATTTCTTTAGGCGTCTTTAGGGAGGACACCTGTGGTATGAGGTGATCCTTTATTGAATCACCAATAATCTCTTAGCCATGAATAATTTCTTTTTGTGTAAGGTCTTATCCTCATCTCCCTATGGAACTGGAACCTCTTCACTGATGTAAGAGTCCAACTCATTTTCTTCCAGGACCAGGTAGATCCTATACTTCCAGGCTCAAAAGTTATCGGCTCCCTTAAGCTTTTCATCAAGCTTGGTGTGATGACACATCTTAACTGAGAACCTCAAATGGAAATACAAAATATTTAGATCTTCCCAATTTGAGAAGCTGAAAACTGGATCTAGAGCTGATCTTCTGCAGCGCTGGTTTTCTTGTTCTAGGGAAAATTAGGGTTTGACTTCCCCAGAGTTCTACCCAACCAAAAACCTCAATTTTTGTCTCTAAACTTCTATTTTGAGGAGGAGAGAAACCCTAGCCTGGGCTCACTCAAAAATTCCTGTTTAGTGAAAAGCCCTAATTTCCCAATGTAGTGGTAGGTCAAAAACTGAAAATGCTTAGAATCAGATTCTGCTTCGACAGAAAGATTCACCCTTCAATGGAGAGTCAGCCTACCCTACTTTTGCTGGTGGATTGTGGAGAGAGACCCAAAAAGTAAGAATACCTAGCTTCCGCAGCTGCACAATGTCTTCTTCTCAAGTTAGCTCTGATACCATGTTAGATTTTTATCATTTAAGAAATATGATATTAGGATCTTATCTGAGAGAATAACATGCACAACAATCAATCACAAGAGACAATAGACACAAATATTTACATCGAGGAAACCATAAAGGAGAAAACCCCACAATTTTCTCAGAGATAGAATGAGGACCAATGACAGCAGTAAAACCCAAAGAAAAAAAGATGATCTCCAACAGTTGTTCTCTCTCTCACTTGAGCGAACTACTTCTCTCTCACCTATGCGCTATAGTTGGGCGAGTGTGTGTGATAAATAGAGAATCTCACTCTCTATTTATACTAGTTTCTGACTTGACAATAACTTACTAGGGCCGACTTCTCTAGGAGAGTAATAAACCTAGTGCCCCACAACTATGGGGACTTTACCCACCATTCACAAAGGAGGGTTAATCTCTATGACTTTACATGACTTGATTGTTACGGAGAGAAATTTCTATGGCTTGGGGTACCACAACAGACAGCTTGACTCTAGAAATCAATCCTTTCCTATATGCAAGATAAACTAAATATCTAACACTAAAGGATCTCAGTTCGTACCTTATTCTAGATGGTTGATGTAGATCCCCGTTGAGCTTTCCAACTCTAGCTTGAATTAATAAATTGCTTCCTCAACATTCAATAAACAAGACAAGCAAGCTATATATAATCGTGTTAGCCTTACTCTAGCATATATAATCAATAACATATAAGCATTTAAAAGCATCCATGGATTAAATAATCATTTAAACACATATTATTGGATAGGAAAAGATATTTCTATTAATATAAAATAGATATTACAATAGTGACAACCAGTGTCGGCACGTTTGCAAATCGAAGAAACTGAGTCCCCCACTTCAATCCTCCATCTCTCGATAGCAAGCTCACAAGCAAAAGGCAAGCTTGGGAAGAACACAAAAGTGCTCCAAGGGACAAAGGGATGTACACTCAAGTATAAGTTTTGGCAACAATGGACTATAGTTTTCTTGCTCTTCAATTCCTCCTCTTTCAATGTATCCAAAGGGTTCCTTCTATAGCTCTTCAATGGGGTAATGGAAGGTCGAATCCGAGCGATCTCAAGGCATATGGAAGGCCAAGAGACAAGTGAATTGGATCCACATCAAGGAAAACTCCAAAAGAATTTGGCCTTTTGTACACATCCCGATGTATGCAGTTTTAGGGGTCGAACCCGCATATATACACGAGAAAGGGATTAAAAGTCATGTATGGCAATTATTGCATGTTTTTAGGGATGATCTTGGAAACATCAAAGGTACAAAAATGGGCCATGGGGTCTAAGGAGTCTGCAGAGGGACAAGGAAGGCCATAAAAGTGTGATCCATCATGTGTGGTAAAATCAACTGTAATAGATGTCCCCTAATGTGTGAGGTCAGAGGGGTCATACGATGGCTGAAATACATTACAAGTCCATCCCAGAAGTGCAGTGATGAAGAACCCAGTGGAAGAACCATCCATCGAATCAATACAATACAATGATCAAAATCTGCACATAACTGCAATTAGATGTAGTAGTCCCAGATACATAAGAGTACAATGGCCATGAATAGGCATGATACAAAATATGACATGTGTGGTCATCTTGACGTACAATATAGATAGATCAGAATCTCCATGATGAAGATATACATAGGATCATGATATCCATGTAGGCTGAAGATATATAACAAATCAAGATCTCCATAATGCCTGGAAATATCTGACATATACTGGAATCAAGTCACGAGAGTTGAAATATCATGAACACTGGCACGATAAATGAGGTAGCATATATAATATGCCACCAGTCTGGAAGGTCTTCTACACAAACCGCTATGAGTACATGTCCTACTATGTGAATAGAGGTGTCAAGGTCGAACATAGTAGTCCATCTTCTGATTACCGGTCATTGATGTATACCGTTAACAGATGTGAGATCACCCACTGATAATGAAAATGGGAACCAAGGTACTAGAGTGCAAACTAACAAGTGTGGATAAATGTGTTGAGGTCAAACACTTGAGATAATCCATCAATCAGGGGACATTAATGTATTCCCAAAAAATTGTTGATGGCGAGAGAACCTGCCACTGATGACTGTAATTCTCAAGGCACTCAAAAATGACTCTAGATTCCTATCCCAGAATAAATGATCTGAAGTCGATGGGATGAAATCCACTGGAAGGAGGGAATTAAGGCATCCCCCATCATCCAACACGAGGTACTCAACAAAGCTATATAATGTGGAAGGACTCGATCATAAGGTGCACGAACCAGTAACTGTACTGGGAATGGCTGACTCAGGTTTCCACTTCCTTCGAACAAGATCATAACGACAAATAGTGACTGAATGTAGGCAACATAGACTCGATATACAAAACTGGGACATCTCTACGACACAGGAGGTGTCGAAAGAGGCTCCATAGGGACTGGAAGCTTAACCAGTCTGTGGAGATAAACTCAGAGAAACGAGTACAAATCCTAAAGTCAAACTATTACCCAACCAACGGATGTGATATACAGTGCTCTGTTCGAAGGCGACACGACTCGATTGCTGCCAAAGATAACATCTTTTCTTATCCGGCGTTTTGATTTTTTGATTTTTTTGGACTTTTTCAAATATTTTGAAAATCTTGAAAAGGAATAAAAGTGCTTTATAGTTACAGACTAGGAGGAGACGAGTGTCAAGGGGAAAACAAACTAGTTCCAAGCAGCGGAACATACCTATGCTCAATGCAAGGACACACGTGTAGGATAGTGACACTCGGGGGAAAGTCCCCTCCCGGTAAAAATAGGGAATCAAGCTGAAAAGGATATACAAAATGGCTATGTGTGGCTAGACATGAGACAAGCTCGGGCTATAGGGTTGATACTCGAAGTCAGAGAAGCCAGCATAAGGCTTAATGAGGCAGGCAAAGTTCATGATAATGCAATTACAACTTGACATAAGGGAGTCCTGGGGAAACAGGCTAACAAAATATCAAGAGGAGTATGAGGCTCTTGCGAAATGACATGGCGGTACTCTACAAAGGAATCCCAGAACTAAGAGAGGACTCACAACATGGGTACTAAATGCAAAGGGGAGCTAACTAGGACACCCATGTATAGGAAAGCTTTACCATTCACATAGTACCACTTCTAACAACAGCATGAAGGTTTTGTGATACAATGGAATGGGTTCGTATCTAAGGTTAAGATGGAACGGTCATAAGGAAATGCATAAGTGTAAGGGCATGTGATATCCTAACCTATATTCCAGTTCAAACATAATACCTGTGACAGGCACGAATGGGTCGAAACCTTGGAGAGAGTGTACAGAAACTGGACCCTACATGACAACCATATTAGTCCAAAACAACCCAAAATAGTCAATAAAGAATCCAAACTATAGGGAATAGGGAGGAATGATTATGACAAATAAATTCAAAGGAAACAGTGCGGTGGATGATGGGCCATAAAAAGGAATGTAAAGTGTAGACCCAACATTCATGTATCCACTACCACCCTCGTGAGGGTGACCACTGGTGTAAAGACCGAGCAAAGGGAATAAAAATCCTCCACAAATGGAGTAGAGGATGGAATATGACCATTCACAAATCTATGAGCATGGTAAGGGGCTGTGATGCCCCCAAGTATGACACCGGGGTCCGTACTGGGACCAAGGATGGGTGATAGAATACTAGGCATGCCGAAAATAAAAGGACCCAAACTCAAGAGAGCATAAATATAATCAATTAATTGCGATCCCAAAGGCCAACTATCGCACAAAGAGCACACTCCTAAGAAAATATACATCCAAAATACAAGCAAACCAAGGGGAGGATATGTGAGCTCCCGAATGCAGCAAGTATGTCTTACCTAGGAGAGGATTGAAACTCCCATACACTACAAGCAGAGGTATGTAACCAATTATAGGGGCCCTCAGCTTCAACACATATAGAGACTGTGTTGTCTGACCTCTACCTGGTTGGGACACCTGCAGAATAACCCCTGTGAAGTACCCCCTCGATAACCTAGGTAAGGAAACTAAGGTCACCTCATTATAATCAATGCTCAGGAGGACAGTCGCAGGTGGGATTGACCGTATGGGCAGGGTAGCAAAGCCTGAAACTCTCGAAAGAGCACCCAGATATGAATACAATCCTGGAAATATCTCCGGTGCTACTCAGTTACAACCAGGGGTCATCGCAATCATAACTGCTCACACTACCTCGTGCTTAACTCCCTTGTAAGAGAAGGATGCTGAGAACACTAATTATATAAAGGAATTTCACACTCTCACCTGGACAGACAACTACTTGTTTGTGTTTAGTAGTCTTGGAGAATTGACTCACAATGAACTATTCCAAGACTCTAAAGCCTAATCTTGTTGATGCACCCTATAAAAGAAAAGAGTGTAATTCATTTTATTATGCGTTGATTTTAATTGGTTGTAATTACTCAAAGGGAAATGGCCGTGCAACTAATGACATTATGACTCAGAAGTGAAATAAATATGCACACCATAACAAACAATGCTAAGTGCAATCTTTGTCAAATGAAAAATAGGGTATGCCACTACATGAGATGCATAAAAAATCATTCCTTCGATGTCAATGCAATCCTTCCTATATGAAATCCTAAATACAACTCTCATCCAAGCAATCCAATGCAAGTACCTCCTCAAATCCATATCTAAGATGTAACTAAGAGTGCAACTACTTTGTATTTTTCAATATAAAAGAATGAAAAATGCAATAAAAGTCATCTAAAACTCAGTCTCTGCAGCAAGTATAAAACACAAGCACAACAAGACACCGAGACAAAAAAGAGTAATGCACTAATGGAAAAACAAAAAGGATAAATGACTAAAACTACTTTCAACGAAAAATCAATGAAAAGGCGGTCTTTGGTCATAAAAGAAGCATCCAACAGACAACATCAAACCCAATGAAGACCCAACCACACTCACAACCCACCCAATAACTTCCCACAACATCAAACTCACCAAAAGGGAGGATGTACGCAACTGTTTATAACGCGACTTTTGGCCAAAAATATGCATGTATATGTGGATTTTGTCCAAAAACCTGCATGTATACACGACTTTTGGTCAAAAATCATCATATGTACGTGACTTTTAGCCAAAAACCTACGTATACAGAGAAGATAGTGGTAAAAATCAAGCCAAGGGTCAAACCAATGAAGGGGAGTGTCAATGGATGAACATACTATAAAATGCAACACAGAAACAAGGAGAAACAAAGAGCAAGTCAATAATATCAAGCACATTGTGCCCCCAAACCCCAAAGAAAAACAAGGAACGTCCCCAGCGGAGTCGGCAATTCTGTTACGAAGAAAAATTCCTATGGCTTGGGGTACCACAACGGACAGCTTGACTCCAGAAATCAATCCTTTCCTATATTCAAGAGAAACTAAATATCTAACACTAAAGGATCTCTATTCGTACCTTATTCTGGATGGTTGATGTATATCCCTGTTGAGCTTTCCAACTCTAGCTTGAATTGATAAATTGCTTCCTCAACATTCAATAAACAAGACAAGCATGCTATATATAATCGTGTTAGACCCACTCTAGCATATATAATCAATAACACATAAGCATTTAAAAGAATCCATGGATTAAATACTCATTTAAACACATATTATTTGACATGAAAATATATTTCTATTAATATAAAATAAAGATTACAATAGTGACAGCCTCTGTTGGCACGTCTACGATTCAGAGAAACTGAGTCCCCCACTTGGGTCTCCACCACTTTAGTCCTCCATCTCTCGATAGCAATCTCACAAGCAAAAGGCAAGCTTGGGAAGAACACAAAAGTGCTCCAAGGGACAAAGGGATGTAGACTCAAGTATAAGCTCCGGCAATAATGGAGTATAGTTTTCTTTCTCTTCAATCCCTCCTCTTTCAATGTATCCAAAGGGTTCCTTATATAGCTCTTCAATGGGGTAATGGAAGGTTGAATCCGAGTGATCTCAAGGAATATGGAAGGCCAAGAGACAAGTGAGTCGGATCCACATCAAGGAAAACTCCAAAAGAATTTGGCCTTTTGCACACATCCCGATGTACGCAGTTTTAGGGGTCAAATCCGTGTACATACACGAGAAAGGGATTAAAAGTTGCATATGTAAATTATTGCATGTTTTTAGGGATGATCTTGGAAACATCAAAGGTACAAAAATGGTCCATGGGGTCTAAGGAGTCTGCAGAGGGACAGGGAAGGCCATAAAAGTGTGATCCACCATGTGTGGTAAAATCAGCAGTGGCAAATTAATCTCTATGACTTTACATGACTTGATTACATTAATGAATCTATCAATAGGAACATCGGGGAACAATGAAATACAATATATGAAATATACAAGAATACATTATGAACTTACAAATACATCAATATGTAGGTGGCTTGGCAGGGCCAGTATTGGGACGAGGAGCTTGAGGTATCAGATCATACAAGGTTTCGGACTGAGAGTAAACTAATTCCAAATACCGAGCCCAAATAATATCTTTCTCTTCAGTAACAACACCACCCATAGCCACATCACGAGAAATAGGAGGAAAAGATATTTGGTAAACCAATCAACTAACAATTGGTTTGGGATAGGAGCTTTAATTAGTCTTCGATGTCTTCTCCACTCATGTATATCATCTGAGATATGGGTAGAAGTATTCCGTTGAAGGGATGTTAAAATATATGTACCAGTTTCATAACAGATACGTAGTTTGAAATGGGTAAGAAAAAATATTGCCAATGAGTTGAAATCCACAAATGAATGTTGTGGAAGCTCAATGTACCACTTGGCAGTCGTACCAGTCAAAGTTTGTTGGAAGAGTCTCAAATGAATTGAATCATCCATCAAGGAGTTAGAAGAACACCATAGATGGAATTCCATAACATGTTTTTTTGGATATTCTCTCGGTATCCCATCAAACTTAGGGATGTCTTATGGTAACTTGACTCGAATTACAGGCCACAAAAGGTTATGTTGGATGGGATCATTGATCAACTTGGACAAGTCATGTAAGTCCAAAGTTTCCAAAAATGGAAGTTGATGATTAGTTTGTACATATTGGTAATATTGATATGGCATCTATGTACTAGTAGGACCATAGGTTCATTGATATATCGGATTTTGGGGCGGTGGATTTGAAGATGACCCTCTTGAGGATCCTCCCGGTGGTGGAACACCAGAAGGAGGTGGGACTCCAAAAGGTTGACCTTCTGGTGTTGGAACCTCCATGTTGAGGGCCTCTGGATGGTGGACCTCCAGAAGGTGGTCCTTCATGTGGTGGTCCTCCAAGTGGAGGTCCTCCAGGTGGAGGTCCTCCAGGTGGAGGTCCTCCAGGTGGTGGTCCCCCTTAAGGTGGACCTCGATAAGGTGTGCCTCCACTTGGTGGTCCTCCATAAGGTGTACCTCTAGATGGAGGTTGTACTGATGGTGGTCCTTTGTAAGGTGTACCTCCAAAATTCCCCCCCTGATAAACTCCCGCAGTATTAATAGGTGTTCCTCCAGGCATATGCATATATGAAAAGTTAGGTTTCCCCCATGGTGTAAACATGTTTCCTGGGTAAGGAATTCTAGGATAGACAATCCCTGAAGGTGTAGGTTGATAATTTAAATTGCTTACAAGTGGTTAATTTCTTGGGTAAGTATAACCCCAAGAAGGTTGATTAACGGTAGGTTGTATCCTTGAGGGTTGTCCTGTACTAGCAGGAGGAATAACCATATTGGTGTTTATGGATGGAACAATGACTACTAGTTTTCGTACAGCAAGGTTCTTCCTAGTACTGGAAATATCTACACAAACTAATGAAACAACTTGAGTTGAACGTTTCCCCCCAGTGGTAAAATATATGGGAGAACTAGAGGCAGACCCAAGGTTTGGAACTAAAGGAGTAGGAATGGAGGTTTTTCCTAAATCATAAATTATTGCACCTTGAGTCGGTGATCCTAATTCAAGAGAAAATTTAGACGATGACTACTACATATGGCTTAAAAGTCCCACAAAGGTTTTCCTTGAAAAAGTGAAAAACTATGTTTTCATGGAAAAAGAGTTTAAATTTTTGGAAAAATTTGAAAATGCCCACGTCACAATAGTGACAAAATATCAATAATGTCGCTATAGTGATGAAAGCATCAATGAAGGTTTATTTGCATTATTTGTATGGCAAAACTTAGATTATTTGCATGTATTCTTTTCACCCATAGTTTCACTTGATAAACAATATATCTATATGTTTATAGACATAGGTACACATGTCATTAAGTCCCATGGGACCTATATTGTACTTTTGTACGGGGACTCCTCAAGGGTGTTGTACTAATGATCATAATCATTGACTATTAGACAAACCTGTTTTATTTAGTACTTTATTTGTCCTATAGCAAATAATATTTTGCATTATGTCATTTTCACGTGTTCCACCAAATTGGAAAAGTGCATTTGGACCGTAAAAGTGTAAGGCCTATTACACTAAAGATGGCCATAATTTTAGATTTTGTTTTGATAGTTCACAAGTTATTCACATTCTAGATTAGGCACACAACATAAGTTTTTAGGTGGGATAAAGTAGAATATAAGAAGTAAATATATTCAATCTAAACAAGCATACAAAATTGCAGTGTACTTACCAATCTTTGTAGACAAACACTAGGATATTTCCAACTGATATGTATTTTTCTCTCATGGTTGATTTTATCATTATATGGTGTTTGGGAATAAAAAAGTGATGAAATTATCTTCTTTTTTGGCTATCTCTAGGTTTATTTTGGGACTCCTTAAATAGGTTTTAAAGTGTAGGTATGTGAGTTTGTATGTACTTGTGGGAATACAAATTCATTAAGGGTTGTTTAACAGTTGCTATGAAATTATATTTTATAGAGGGATTGTTGTGTACTTGTTTAATGAATAATGATAAATAATTATATGTAAAAATAAATCTTAAAGTCATGGTCATATATGTAATGTTTACACCACCTTTTTCTCAGTGTAGTTATAAAATAATTTACCTATCACATGGAAATTTGTATGGTTTTTGAAACCACCCTGAGTTTTGGAAACTCCACTTTGAGAATTATAGAGGAGATGGAAATGTTAGGTCTATGTGTATAAAATTATAAATCTATAAATGGGAAAAATGGTTCCAAAATATTTCATAGAAAAACATAAACATCACAATATTCGTGAAAAAAATGAGTAGGTAATATAGTCAAACAAGAAGAAAATGTTCCCAAGGGTCAAATGTCAAGATTCTAAAGTTGGACATCACAAATTTGATACTTTGATTTGATATTTTGTGTTTTCATTTTTTTGGGAGTGAGCTTCCTATGATGTTGGAGAAAAAAAAGGAGTGAGCTTCATAGTCATCATGATCATATTTAAATTCATATATAATTTTAATTCATTAACATAAATAATAAATTCATAATAATTCATTAACAAATAAAAGTATGAAAACACAAATATAGGGGATCAAATCACATTTCTAGGCCATAAATTTCATAACCAAAATAATCTCAGAACAAAACATTTATTATCATTTGAGTCCACAAGCTCTAGGATTCAATCCATGGGTTTGGGGCTTTACCATGGGGGCTTCACTTGTTTACCAATATGCTATCACGTTAGTTCATATTGTGGGTTTTAAAATTATAAAAAATCAAACCAATATATTGCAAGTATTGGGGGGATGAGGGGTTTAAGGTGGGGGTGGGTAGGGTGGTTTATAAGGATTGAGGTATTAAAAGGGGAGGGGAGGAAGTTTTAAGTATTGGGAGGGGGTTTCAACAAAAAGAGTCTGGGTCAATATGTCTCGAAATTAAGGGCATTCTTTAATCTCCCACGATCGCACGTGCTATGTGAGAGGTTCACTAAGTGAAGTCCCCATGGGCTTTACCTTCCTCCATTTCCCAAAAAGAATACCATGGACATGAAAAGAAAAAAAACTCAATGACCCTACAAATGTAGGATAAGAATGTAGTTGTTAATCCATGTGATTAATTGGTTGGACTTGACCTTCCTACACAACCCAAGAAGACCATGTCCATGACAAGAAACAAAAATTCACCGACCCTACCAATGTACAAGAATGTAGTCATTGATCCATGTGATTCTTTGATATCCATTTAATTACCAAAAACATCATGGTTTGAACAATCCATGATATATTTCATATGTAAGGAAACCAATTTTGATAAGGCCCCACCTCCTAAGAGGGAGAAGCTTCAAGTATGACTTCTGGTATTTCATAAATAACCATGAATTCAAATCCTAATACATGAATTTGTCTTGTCTACTTTATATTTTTCATTTCTTTTCCTTTTTGTTCCCCTTTTTTTTGTTCCCTTTATGTTTTTCATAATTTGTCAATGAAACTAAATTGAGGTGCAGGAAAACATTTTTATAGTATTATGGATGAAAGCATGCAAATTACATGCCTAGATTGCACACACACTGCCTAGATTTCATCACCATCTTCATCATCATTATCCTCATCGTCATCATCATTAGCATCATCATCATCATCATCATCATCATCATCAGCATCATCATCAAAATCATCAGCATCATCATCATTGTCATCATCATCACCATCATCCTCATCATAATCATCATCCTCATCATAATCCTCCTCCTCCTCCTCATCATCATCACCATCATCACCACCATCATCATCATCATTGACATCATCATCACCACCATCATCATCATCACTATTATCCTCTTCACCATCATCCTCATTGCCATCATCATCATCCTCATCGCCATCCTCATCATCCTCGTCATCCTTGTCATCCTCATCCTCATCATCACTGTTATTATCATCATCATAGTCATCGTCATCATCATTGTCATCATCATAATCATCATCAATATCATCATCAGCATCATCATTATCATCATCATCATCATCATCTTCATCATCTTCATCATCATCATCTCCATCATCATCATCATCATCATCATCATCATCATCATTAGCATCATCGTCATCATCCTCATCTCCATCGTCCTCATCCTCGTCGCCATCATCCTCATCCTCGTCGTCATCATCATCATCCTCGTATCCATCATCCTCATCCTCATCATCACTATTATTATCATCATCATAGTTATCATCATCGTCATCATCATCATCATCATCATCATTATCATCAATATCATCATCAACAGTAGCATCATCATTAGCATCATCATCATCATCATTGTCATCGCCATCCTCCTCCTCCTCCTCCTCCTCCTCATCATCATCATTAGCATCGTCGCCATCACCATCATCCTTGTTGCCATCATCATCATCATCATCCTTGTTGCTATCACCACCATCATCATCACCATCATCATCACCACCATCATTCTTTTGGTTATTACATGGTATTGTCTTCTTTGTTCAATTATCTTTTTAGTTTTACATTATAAGTGTGTCTCCTTGACATATTTTCAATACTAAAAATGGATCCTACAATGTTCATATCTTTGGTTGATATCCTCTATCCCATTTAGACTTAAAAGCAGAGTATACCCAAAACCAAAGTAACCTGATAGAGGTAGACGACAAGGAATCAATGGATCAGTTAGAAGGTGAGATGCATAGATTGATAGCATGGTAGGAATTCTTATGGAGACATAAGAGCAATGACATATGGTTAAAACTTCTATGAGTATGTTGAAGCAAAAAAAAACATATAAGACCATCTGGGAGGTACATGATATGAATTTCTCATCTTCCATATGAATTCTTCAAAGTTTTATTAATATTTTTGGGTTATAATGATAGACAAGATATTCATGATTAATTTTTAATATTTTTATATCATTTGGGGTTAATAATATCGTTTTATTACATCTTAAATGGTATAAACTATGATTGATCCCTCACATGAAGATGGTACATTCAGTTGTAACCCATGTTGTGAATCCCTATGTTCATTATGTTGAGGTTCATAATATGTTGCATATAGTTAACCATATAAATTAATTTAAGGGAGACATCTAAGCTATGTGAGGCCCCCATTATGCATGAATACCTCCTTATCCAATTTGACCACTTCATTGGCAAGCTTATCTACCATCAAGTTTTTTTTGTAAAGCTACTAGCAGTATTCATATTAAAACTACAAAAAGTACAAAAAGATTTACATGGCAAGATGTTGACTTAGGTATTATGGGAAGGCATATCCACCAGCCTAGACCTTTGAGATCCATATTAAAAGTACAAAAAGTACAAAAATATAGGCCATACTACCAGATAGGCTGATATCTACAAAGACCACCAAACGACAGAGCATAACCAGCGTCAGACCAAAACCACTACAATCATCAAGGGTGAACTGATGCAGAGGAAAGCAGACTGGGTCTCTATATCGTACATCTTTCAAGAGGGCAGGAAAGGCATCGCATGTGAGAATTTAATACTGAAGCTATCTACCTGTAGGGACTGGTACTTCCCTTGTTGTATCAGAGGACCTAAATTCATCACGCTACCGAAGTCCATTAAAGTCTAGGCCATATGAGTATTCTCTACTTGTCTCTTCAGCGAGCTGAGTCATGTCCACATTATGGATTTCTATTAAACCTAGGTCGCTCACCCTTTTTCACATTAAGTCCTCCGTATTAACCTGGATGGAGGTAGATCGGGAGCACGTGTCTAGGCTAGATGACAGTTGTACTCCCTCATCTTGCGCTTGTGTTTGATATGAACCTCCAGGTGGGACCTGCTCGTGAGGCATGCTAAATAAATACTGGCTTGTAGTGTATCGGGGATCGGTCTGTCTGCTTTGGTTAGCTCTAGATGTACTGAGCGTGCTACTAGGTTTTAATAGGTTTGGACATACACCTACATCAGGGGATAGGAGGTGTTGATAAGTGAGAGCGTTACAGTGCTAGATCAAGCTGTTCTGGAAAGGCGGTCCAAGATTTCTCGCACAGAGAGGAATTTCACACCTAACCCCTTCATTTTCCAAGTATTTAGCCATAGAATTGGATTTTATCGTAACATGGTGGAAGGTGGTCGAATGGATAGTTTCCAGGCTTTGGCCAAGTCTACTGATACTGTGTTCCAATCTCCAACTAGTGGATAGCTTGGACACTTGCGTGTCATTCCGAATTTTGGTGGCCAGTGCAAGGATCATCTGAGAGTCTCCCTCTGCAATAATAGGAAGGAAGGGTATTCGCTTAGCTAGGAAGATGCCTTCTATGAGGCCTTCAAGTTCAACAACATTGTTTGTGTTGAGACCCATGCTACCGAAGAATATGTGAAAGATTTGACCCTCATGATTTCGAATGGCTCCTCCAAAACCTAATATGCCTAGATTTCCTTTTGAGGTTGAGTTTGAATACACTAACCCAGGGGGGTGGGAATTACTCAGGGTTGGATAGAATTCTGGAGGGCCTCTCACCCGTGGAAGGGGTAGGATGATGCACAAATTTCCAGTTTACCAGAATACCTTTTTCAGCTCTAGTCAAGGGAAAGTCTGATATTTTCCACTCTTTCAAAAAGGTGGTGTCTTGAAGAATTTTTTTGAGATTCTCCTATATAGTGTTCAGAGCATTTTTCCGATCCTTGAATATTCTGGAATTCCTTTCCTTCCATATGCTCCAGACCAAGAAGCCCAAAGTAAGTTCCCAAATTATATTAAGAAGGGCGCTTTGGTAAAGAGTTATCTCCCATCTTTGCAAAGTGTTTAGTATATTATGCTTGTCTCTATTAGTTCTCCTGAAGATCTCTGCGATGCCATCCCAAAGCTATGAGACCATCTCACAGGAGTCCAACAAGTGATTTATGTCTTCTACTGCGTTACTACATAATATGCAGAACGGGGGTCCTTAGAAGCCCTTTTTTGCAAATTATCCCAAGTAAATGTTATATAAATAAAAATATAACATAATATATATATATATCATCAATATTAATACTAATGATTAATTAATTAATTAAATCAAAATACATTACTCTTAGTAAAGGCATGGTGGGATTATATAAGACCCATCATTGTAAATGTAATATCATCACTTATCTATTATTCATATATTTATCCATTTATAGAGTTTCTATCCTATTTACATTGTATTTTTCCTATAGAAACAGTGTTTTACTATTACAGTGATATAAGAGCTAGTTCTAATTCCGTCTTGGCTGAGTTTTGTTGTATCCTTGGCTATGCATGAGCCTACTAGTGTTCCTTATTCCTTGAGGGAATCATGCCCAGGTTGGGGGTGGTAGTGATGTTGAGAGATTGATGAGCACATTGGCATATGGTTGGGTGGAACGTTGCAGCGACGTAGCTAGTTGTGGGACAAGATTCTTTCAAGATAAGTATTCTTGTGTTGAAATCTCTACACTTGTATTGCTTAAATGAATTATAGTGAACATTTGAATGAATGGAATGTAATTTTCTTCCACGGTATGTTAAATATTTATGCATTTGTGCATGTTATTAGTTCAATGCATTTCATTTTATGTTCAAGGGGCTAGTTTTTTCGGATTGATAGCACTATAGTCATGTTCTCTCCCCAGTAGAAGGGTGGGGATGTGACAGTGTGGTATCAGAGTTGTTTTGCAGCTTTGGGCCTCAATGGGCCATGAATAGAAACTAACAGAGGAAGAATTAACCTTCGTGGTCAGCAGAAGAAAAGAAGTAGAAAGAAAAAATTTAAAATTTTTTCTAAGTGTTTTGAAATTTTACATATCGACTCAGCTGGCTGAGTTTCCATCGGCTTGAAATGATGAGTTGAGATGATGGCGCTAGAATGAAGAGCTGAGTTGATTCGAGAAGAAGAAGAAGAAAATAATTTTTTTGAAAAATTTCTTAGTGTTGAAAAATAGGGTAAAATTAGTGAGTTTTGTTGATACGTCGGTTGAGTTTGGTAAGTTTTGCCACACACATCGAGAGAACTTGGCAAGTTGATCCGATGACAGGAAAAAGGGGAAGAAAAAATTTCAGAATTTTTTCTAAGTATGGACATGTCGAAAAAAATTTGGGAGTTTTTCTGATGCATGTCAGATGAACTGAGCGATTTTTGTTGATGCGTATTGGGTGAAAAAGGCGAGTTTCGTCGATGTGCGTTTGACGAAAAAGTTGAGTTTTGCCGATGCCAAAGAAAGAAAGAAAAATTTCTAAAAATTGTTTTGAGTGTCGAAAATTCCCATATCGGCAAGAAAAGACGAGTTTTCCGATACATGTCGGGTGAAGTCGGTAAGTTTTTGTAGTGCATCAGAAAATTTTGATGAGTTTTCCAATTGCCAAGAAAATGTTAGTTTTTTTGATACGTCGGATGAACTCGGCGAGTTATGTCGACAAGTTAGAAGGAAACGATGAGTTTTTTCCAATCTGAAGGAAATGATGAGTTTTTCCAACATGTCGAAAGGAAATGATGAGTTGAACCGACATGTCGGAAAACTTTGGTGAGTTTGCTGATCGGGTGAAAACTTGTGTTGCTCTGAAACAAAGAATTTTAGTAGGTTTGCAGTGGGATTGCAGGGGCTAGAGAGATGGAAAAATGGCAGCATGTTTATATGTCAGTGTGGAAAAATGGCAAGCCCCCTTGACCCCCATTGTCCCCTAAGACATTCGTGCTGTGAAAAGAAAAGTATATGTTTTGACAAAGTTGTCAATCTATGAATTTTCCAAATGCAGGTAAGTGATGTATACATTCTTGTCAATGTTATGCAGCTAACAATTGTGTTTATTAACACATTTTGGAGAATCATAGTCACCTTCAAAGGAAACATTCCAGATAATGCAGTTCGATAAAGTTGGTTTGGTTGATCCATGAGAGCCTATGACATGTATGATGATGCACAGGACCCCATTGAGTATGAGGAATATATTATGGGAGAAAACATCCAAGTTGGTAATGTTGAGATAGATTCTAATGGGAAAATATTTCAAGACACTCCCCTGGATTTTGCAGCCACCGTGAGAATCCTAAGGGTGGATATGAAAAGTTACAGGGAAGATAATGAAACATTGGTTAAGGCTCAGGAAGAGCAGAATCACCTGAATGCAGCCATGCTACAGAAGTTTGAAAGACATCCAGAAGCAGATGAACTCTGGGGACCAGATAGTTAGAACAGAAGGTAGTAAGAGCAACACCAGAAGAAGAAAAAAGTCTTCTAGTGGATCATATGACCCTGAAGGATCCATTGAGGATTCAAGATCTTCATCTCATAGAAGTAAGAGGAAGAGGTGTTACTAGAATTGTTCACGTGATGAATTTAAGAAGGAAAGGACACCTACCTTCAATGGTGAGATAAAGAATGGTCAAGAAGTTGAAGCTTGGCTTCTTGGGATGATAAAATATTTTCAAGTCCAAGACTACTCTGGGAATATGAAGGCTAGGGTATCCATATTTAATTTGATTGGAAGAGCATCCATATGGTGGGATCACTTCAGGCAAGTGAAAAATATTAATGAAAGGAAGATTGTGTGGAAACAGTTCTAGAAGTATTTCAAGCAAAAGTATCCCTCTGACAGGTACTATGATGATAAGATTAAAGAGTTCTATGAGCAAATATTGGGACAGCAGACCATGGAAGAGTATGCAAACAATTTCTTGGAGCTGTTGAGGTATGTCAGGTACATCAAAGATGAAAAAGTGAAAATCTAGCATTTCCTAAGTGGATTTCCTAAGTCTTACAAAGACAAAATTGATTTTTATGAACCTAGAACTCTGGAAGAAGGAATAAAGAAAGCTAAGTATTTCTATGAGCAAATCAAAGGAAAAATTGATCATCATAAGACATGGAAGGACAAAAATAATGAGAAGTCTAACCAAAGGAAGAAAGGTTTCAAACCTTCTAACTTTAGGAATCAGCAAAAGCAGCCATCCCAAGCTACGAGTAAGCCAGCTGGAGTGGTGGGAGAAAATCCAAGAGATCCAAAACAGAACAGAGAACCACTCCAATGTTGGAAATGTGGAGGACCCCACATGCGCAATATTTGTCCACTTGAGAATGAGAATGCAAGTCCAACTTACAACATTCAAGAAGAAGAAATAGTGGGTCAAGTAGCAAGGTATGTCCCTAGGATTTATGCAGCACTGGAGGACCGCCAGGAATATCACCAGTCAACTGTGGTTGAAGTTGCAGGTAATATTGTTGAGAAATATGTTTCTATTTTGATTGATCCTGGTTCTACTCATAGTTACATTACTCCTAGAGTAGTGGAGATTTGTGCTTTTAAGAAAGTAAAGCATAGAAAATCTTGGTTAGTTTAGCTAGCCATTTGAACTAAGAGAAATGTTAGTGAAGTGGTAGAGAAATGTCCATTGGTTATGAATGGATTGGTCACTTGTGTAGATATGAATGTTCTACCACTTGGTTTCTATGATGTTCTCATTGGAATGGATTGGTTAGCTTGACTGTTATAATAAGAATTTTGAATGCATGGATGAATAAGGGAACCCAAGAGTTGTTAGAGGAATTCCAAAGGTGATTTATGTAAGGCAGCTTTCAGCCATGTAGTTGAAGAAGTTTTGTAGGAAAGGTTTCCAGTTGTATGCAGCTGTTATTGTGGAGGAAACATAGAATGAAACTCCTAGGTTGGAGAACTTTCACGTGTTGCAGGATTTTACAGCTGATTTTACTACACATGGTTGATCACACCTTTATGGCCTTCCATGTCCTTCTGGAAACTCTTTGGACCCCACGGACGAATATTATACTTTGATGTTTCCAAGTTCATCCCTAAAAACACCTATTATTGGTTGTACGCGACTTTTAATCCCATTCTCGTGTATATACGCGGATATTGACCTCAAACCCGCATACATCGGGATGTGTGCATAAGTCCAGATATTTTTGGAGTTTTCCTTGATGTGTGTCCAAACCCCTTGTCTCTTGGCCTTCCATATGCCTCAAGATCACTCGGATTTGATCCTCCATTACCCCTTTGGAGTACTATATAAGGAACCCCCTTGGATACATTGAAGGAGAGGAATTGAAGAGCAAGAAAACTATAGTTCATTATTGCCATAGCTTGCTTATACTTGAGTCTGCATCCCTTTGTCCCTCAGAGAACTTTGTGTTCTTCCCAAGCTTTCCTTTTCTTGTGAGCTTGCTATCGAGAGATGGAAGATTGAGGTGGTGGAGGCCCAGGTGGAGGACTCGGTTTATCCAGTTTGCAGACGTGCCGACAGAGGTTGTCACTTGTGTAATCTCTGATTTGATTAATAGAAATATCTTTTCCTATCCAATAATGTGCATTTAAATTAATATTGAATCCATGGATGTGTTTAATTGCTTATACATTGTTGATTATATATGATAGAGTATATCTAACACCATATTATATAGCATGCTTGTCTTGTTTGTTGTTGTTGAGAGAAAATTGCTAACACAAGTGGGATTGGAAAAAGCTCAACGGGGATCTACTTCAACCGTCCGGAATAAGGTATGATTCGAGATCCTTTAGTGTTAGATGTTTTGTTTTTCTTGCATATTTGGAAGGGATGGATTTCTGTGGTTTCTCTATCTGTTGTGGTACACCCCAAGCCATAGGAAGTTTCTCTCCATAACAAAATTGGCGACCATACTGGGGAGGTTCCTAGTTGTTTATTTCTTTGGGGATTTTTGGCATTCAATGTACTTGAATTGCTGTGATTTCTATGTTTTTATGTTAGGTCTAGGGGAATTTTTTCCCAGTAGGGTCCCAAAGAAGTAAACTTTGTCTTAGCCTGTCTTTTTACCTGATTTTTCTCTATTTTTCTTCTTGTACATGGTTTTAGATTTCACAGTCGCGTGTACACGCGGGTTTTCCTGGAATAGTCGCATATGTACGCAGGTTTACGGAGAACAGTCGTGTATACCTTGATTTTTTTTCTTTATTGGGAGGATTAAGTGTTGTTGGGTGAGTTTAGATGATTGTTGAGTCTTCTTGGATGCTTTTGGAGTTTGTATACACTCCTGTTTCTGACTAGAGACCTCTTTTGGTTCGATTTTTGAAAATTTTCTTGTCATTCATTTTCTACTTTTTGTTTTGAGATTAGTGCATTAGGTCTATTTTACCTTGGTTCTTTACTTGGATACTATTTGTGAGTGGTTGCAGAGTCCGAGGGTGGTAGAGTCATCTTTTTTATTTTATATCTCACTTAATTCAAAAATACAAAAACATTTTGCTTTTTGCATAGTTATGCATTGCTTGCATTTTGCATTAGCATGGTACTTGAATTAGGTTTGCTTGGTGAATTATAGCCAGATTTTCATATAGGAATGATTGCATATACATTTGAAGGAAAAAATTTGCACTTCACATAGTGGCATACCCTGTTTTTCATTCTACATAGTGCATTTTCATTGATTGTTAGGTGCACATTTTACTTCTTGTTGCATCATAACTTCATTAGTTGCGCATCCATTTACCCTTTGAGTAAAACAACCAATTAAAATAAATGCATAATAAAATGAATTAAACTCTTTTCTTTTCTAGGGTGCATCAATAAGATTAGGTTTTAGGGTCTTGGAATAGTTCATTGTGAGTTAATTCTCCAAGACCACTAAGCAAAAAAATTAGGTATCTGTCCATGTGAGAGTGTGAAACCCTTGGTATAATTAGTGCTTCTCATGATCCTCCTCTTACACGAGAGTTAAGCACGAGGCAATGTGAGAAATTATGATTGCGATGACCCCTGATTATGATTGATTAGCACCAGAGATATTTCCAAGATTGTATTCATATCTGGGGGCCTTTGATGTATTGGCTGGTGCACCCCTAGGGTACCAGTTGTGCTTTCAGGCTTTGGGATTTGTTACCCTGCCCATATGGTTAATCTCTCCTGTGACTATCTACCTAAGAATTGGTTATATTGAGGTGACCTTAGTTTCCTTACCTAAGTTATCGAGGGGGTATTTGCAGAGGTTATTCTGCAGGTGTCCTGGCCAGGTAGGGGCCAGACGACACAGTTGCTATATGCGTTGAAGCTGAGGGCCATTATAATTGGTTACAACCCTCTAATTGTTATGTATGGGAGTCTCAAGCCTCTCCTAGGCAAGACATACCTGCTTCATTCAGGAGCTCACATATCCTACCCTTGGTTTTCTTGTGATTTGGATTTATATTTTTTAGGTGTATGCTCAGTGCACACTAGTTTTCCTAGGGTTGTGTAATTAGATTGAGTATTTTATTTTTATTGAGCCATTGTGGATTCGGGTGCGACAGCTCACCATTCTCATCATTTAGCAGGACTTCCACCTTCTACGTCTCCTCCTCCTTTGGGAGAGGGTACCAGACAGTCTGGGCGGACTACTTCTCACTTTGATTCACATAGTATGGGAGATCACAAGGATGAGATTCCAGAGATATCCTCTCCACCTCATGAAGTTGGGGAGGGTGATCCTACTAGCACATATGATCCACCACATGAGAATCCTTCACGGTCTGCTTATGATCCCTCATTCATAGGCCATCGGTATTGGCTTCCAGGTGATGAGACTCACTATGAACCCACAAGAACTAGTAATGTTATATATGACATGCCTAATATCCCCGAGTCCAATTTGGCATATCATGTCGACTCGAAAGTTGACCCTGGCACTATGCCTGGGGGCATGTCCAGTCTTTTCCATGCGGATAGGTTTGGGGGCACTAGTCACATTGCACCTTCCATCCCTGTGGTGGAGGCATCTTCACAAGCTCATCCTAGGCCTAGTGTTAGTAACCCTATTCGGATACCAGAACCAAGACGTGTGAACATTGGGAACACCACTTACATTCCTTCACATTTCCTATCGTCTTCAAACCCCGTTCCTTCAAATGCTTTTTTAATGACCCATCCTCCCCCTAATTCGCATGGGCCTTTGGGCTGAAATACCGCTACTAGCCATGTTCATTCTGCGACTGCTAACACTGTAGTATCACAAATCCAAGTGCCTCCTGTTGTGTCAGTAGGTCATGTACATATTTCTGGATCATCCCATGGTCCAACTCATGGAACTCCCCATATACCTAACTATGGACCATCTCATGGAACATCCCATGGAACACCTTATGGAGCTTCCCATGGAAATTCTTATGGACTGTAGTATGGACAAAGCTATCAACCGTATGGGTATGGGTATCAAAAACCCACTTAATCTTGTAATTATGGCTTTGTAGCACCTCATAATGAAGGTACTCCGCATCACAATGATTCCATGTAACCCTTCATGGGTCAAATGGGAGGAGGTTATTATGGCCAAGGCCATGGTATTTATAGAAATCAACCTTACATGAATCAACACTATCAGGGAGCGTGGCATCAACCGGCTCAACCTAGGCTCCCTTTCCTTACGATGTTGAACCTACCAGATTTTTTGAGATTGATGAATGATCCTATGTCTCATAATCTACCATGGACGACAGTCCCTACCAATCTTCCTTCGGACATTCCCAAGTTCGAAGGTAAGGCTGGTGAAGATCCTAGTGAGCATTTCACCACTTTCCACCTTTGGTGCTCTTCCAATTCCTTACACGATGATTCCATTCGTTTGAGGCTATTTCAACGCACCCTCATGGGTCCTACGGTGAAATGGTATATAGAGTTACCGAGGGGGGATTATGCTACGTTTGATGATCTTTCCATGAATTTTCTTAATCATTTCTAGCTACCCGTATGTTACGGCGTCAGTACTGAACTCTTTTTGACCTTTCAAAGACAAATCCACACACATTTTGGACCATATTCAAGAGTGGCGTAGGAGGAAACAATTAATTAAATCCTTTATACCACCAGAGTTTCTTCTAGAATGGCTTCTCAAGTAATTGTTACCTTACATTGTGAAAGATGTTTCTACATTCGGAGTTCAAAATGAGGACCAAGCTATCTTTAGGGCTCAAGAGTTGGATTTGATCTATGCTCAATCCAGACTCTTGTATGAGATTATACCGATTGCTCCAAGATCCAATTTTGACCCCAAGATCAAACCTGGGCCACATGCCGATGGTATTGTTGGCTCCACAAGTACCAAACTTGCAGACTCGCTTGCAAACCAAGTGACCCAGTTATCGATTAACTAGCTTGCATCGGGACAAGCTACAACTTCATCTCAACCTACCCAATCGATGAGTGTACTCTCTGTGCAAACGTCGAACCTGAAAGGCAACCAACATCCTAGAAGGAATAAGAAAAAAATAAAAAATAATCGTAAGGGTGGGAATAAAAACGAAAATGCTAATAATAATGATAAGAACATGAATAATGCCGGGGGGGACAAACAGACTAAATGTAAGGTGAATTTTCCTTGTAAGTTGTGTAAGGACGATCACCTCACTCACTTACTCCCTCGTATGGAGGATGCCTCGAAGTTCATAGCACATGGACCATCTATGTTTACTAATCCTTTACCTAATAATCAAAATATGAACTTGAGAACCATTGATCCTGGTTGTGCATCTGGTGGAACTCAAAACCCACCGGAGGTTGCTCCTGGTCATGGTTGTATCAACATGGTGAAAGATTCCAAAGTTGTGACATGTGCGAGAGATTATGGTTCATCACAACCAGACCTTAGGAAAGAACCTTCCCCACCTGAGAGCCCTTTGAGAACTAAAAAATCCTACAGATAAACCTGAAGATCCACCTCGCATTCCTAAGGGAGTCTTGAAGCGTTCGGGGCACAATCCTAATTCCTGAGCTACCCAGAAGTATTCAGTTATCGATGATTTGGGCCAGACTCCTTGTGTGATGTCCACGTTAGAAGTGCTTCAAACTTGTCCTCCACAGAGGAAAGCCTTGTTGTAATTTGTTCTTGGGGTTAGTTATGATAGCTCTTCTTCCATTATCAAATTTGAAACCATGAGAGTACAACCTCGCTTTCCTTACTACGTGTGTCTTTTGATTCATGTAGAGTGTCTCAAAAACAACATCATGCATATTGTCATTGATGAAGGTGCTGCTACTTTTGTCTTGTCTTTGTCTTGTTGGAAGGGCTTAGATTCTCCCACGTTGTCTCAGTCTTCCAAGATGTTGACAGCTTTCGATGGTAGGTCATTTCTGCTGCACGGTATACTTCCTTCTCTAGAGGTCCAATTGGGAGGGAATACTATCGCGATTGAGGTTGAGGTGGTTGATGCACCCCTTGACTACAATATTTTGCTGGGTAGGAATTGGATGTACAATATGCAAGCCATAGCTTCTTCCCTATGTTGAGTGGTTTGATTTTCGTTTAATGGGAAGATTGTTACTATTGATCAAAAGTCATTCCATAATTCGAGTGTCAATGCATCATCGGGAGCTTCTATCCCGATTATTGATCATTCTCAGCCGGCAACTGAGAATGTGGGTGTGGGTATGTATCCTCCATTAGAGGAAATTTCAACTCAAAACAGGCCTCCTAAGGAAAATTAATAAAATAATAGTTAAAATAATAAAATAATATTTATTAATTTTGGAGGAAGAAAAGAAAAAAACAATTTTTTTGTTCGTATTTTTGACATATCTCCCCGTGTTTTTACTCAAATTTCGATCAGGAGAGCTTGTTGGATGCGGAATTAAATTTAGAATCCAACAAGTACCCACTTGACATACTTTTGATGGGCCCCATCACCCCAAAAACAAGAAATACCTAAAAAAATGTGATGATGAAATCACGTTTTTCAGGTATTTCTCGTTTTTGGGGTAGCGGGGCCCTTCAAAAGTATGCCGAGTGGGTACTCGTTGGATGCGGAATTTAATTCCACATCTGACAAGCTCTCCTTATCGAAATTTTAGTAAAAGCATAGGGAGATATGTCGACAATACAAACAAAAAAACTANTGTTTAAGAGGTGCTCCCTTTTTGAATTTTAAATCATTTTGATTGGATAATACATGATGACATGGAATTTGTATTATTTTTGGAAGGCCCATTTTAAATTCTAATTTCCTCTCATGTATTATGGGAACCTTTAGTTGTCCTACGCCCGTTCTTATGATTGGGTCTAGTCTTGGTGGGGCTTCATCCTCGTTGAATCTGGTATCTTTTCGCACTACTAGTATGGAAGATCCTTGGATTCTTCCTTCACCAAGTACTTCGAGTGTGCCTGTTGAGACATATGTGCCATTTCCTGCAACAATGGTGGTGTAGTAAGAGAATCTTGTTCATGTTGTAGATCCTATTCCTTCCTATTCGTGGACGGAGGAGGAGGACCCTTATGTGCTTCCTGCATGGGGAGTAGAGTCATCTCACTCTCATCACTACCTTGATGATGTTTTTCAGTCAAATAAATCTATTCTTGAGGCCATGTCTGGGATTGAGCAACCTTGGGAAGAGTTTCACTATAGATCATATTTCCATTCTAAGCTTGATTGTTTGGAGTGTGATGAATTTAGGGAGATTCTTAGTGAGAAAATTGGTATCCCCGTGGTCCCATTAAGCTCTTCTCGTTAGATGGATGAAGGGAACGTGGCTAACTTGTCACCAAAAATTCCTATCAATATTTCTCGTGATCCTGGTAATATTGAGAATGTCTAAATTGGGGTGGGTTGTTCCCCCTATGAGATCAAAGAGTATACAAAGCTGTTTAAGGAGTTTCATGATATTTTCACTTGGTCATATGAAGAAATTCCAGGTATAGACCCTCGTATTGTCAAACATGAAACCAAGACCTATCCAGATGCAAAATCGGTTTGACAACATTTGCTTGCCGTGAATCCTAAAAAAGCACCCGCCATTAAAGCTGAGATAGAGAAACTGCTTAAATCTGGTTTTATCTATCCCGTTCCCTTGATGGAGTGGGTTTCAAATCCCATTTCAGTGGATAAGAAGCAAGGAGTGATCCAAATATGCACTGATTTCAGTGACTTAAATCGAGCCTGTCCTAAGGATAATTTCCCCACACCATTTATTGACCAAATTTTGGATGAATGTGCGGGAAGTGAGGTATTTTTTGGATATAATCAGATACAAATTAAGCCCGAGGATCAACACCAAACTGCATTTATTTGTCCTTGGGGTACTTTTGCATATCAGAAGATTCCCTTCGGCCTTAAAAACACTGGAGCTACATTTCAGCAGGTCATAACCTTAATATTTCATGATCTTAAAATGATTATCGAAGTATATTTGGATGATATTGCTACTCACTCTCGTTTAAGAGTACGCCATCCTTATCATTTGAGATTAGTGATCGAAAGATGTCGTCATTATCAAGTTCGTTTAAATCCTCATAAGTGCATCTTTTGCATGATAGTTGGTCGTTTACTAGGATTCATTGTATCCAAGGAGGGTATTATAGTCGATCCCTTGAAGGTTGAGGCAATACTTCAATTATCTCCCCCGCATAATATTCGACACCTTCAATGTTTACAAGGTATGGCGAACTTCTTGCGAAGGTTCGTGGTTAATTTTTCCTACTTGACTAAAGGATTCATGCGTCTATTGAAGAAGGACACCCCTTTTTACTGGGATGACCGAGCCCAGGAGTCTTTCGATGCTCTTAAGCGATCCTTAACAATGACCTTCATGCTTAGTCCACTAGACTATAGTTGTGACTTCTTGATTTATGTGGCCACATCTCAGGAGACAGTTGGTATGGTTTTGGTTCATGAGGATGAGGAGCTCCATGAGCATGTCATATATTATTTGAGCTGAAACCTTATTGATGTGGAACTTATCTATTCCCATGTGGATAAGCTAGCCTTAGCCACTGTTCATGAGGTTCAGCGTTTGAGACATTACATTCTCCTTCGCCAAACTTTGGTCATAGCTCACATCAATACATTTCAGTTCATCCTCACTAGAAGGATGATTAGGGGAAAATATAATAAATGGATTGTGATTTTGCAAGAGTTTGATCTCGAATTTGTTTTGGCGAAATCGAAGAAATCGTTAATCTTTGTGGAGCTCATATCATATTTTCCAAACTTGGAGGAAGAGGAGGTTTATGAGGATTATTTTGACATTGAGCATATATTCCTCATCTCAACTGTGGACCCTTGGTATGGGGATATTATCATGTATTTACAAACATTGAAGCTCCCTACTCACCTCTCACAAGATGAGCGGCGACGATTATGTCACATAGTGAAGAACTACCTCATAGTGGATGACACTTTGTACCGCCGTGGGGTAGATTCCATTTTACGTCATTGTTTAACCCATGATGAGGATGAGGTTGTGCTTAATTATTTCCACAGAGGGGCGTGTGGTGGTCATTTATCTGGGCTTTGTACAACCAAAAAAGTCTTGAGAGAGGGCTATTTTTGGCCATATATCTTCAAAGATTGCGTTAATGCGATCAAGAAGTGCCACCCTTGCCAGGTGTTTGCACGAAATTTGCACTTGCGTACAGCCCCGTTGCATCTTATCATCACCACTGCTCCCTTACCAAGTGGGGGATTGATTTTATGTATTGCAACCCAGCTTCAGTTGGGGGGCACCATCATATTATTGTGGTTGTCGATTACTTCACGAAATGGGTAGAGTCTAAGCCCACTATTAAATCCAATGGTGAGAGAGTTGAAAATTTCATTTTCAACTAGATTTTCACCCAGTTTGACATTCGGAAAGAGCTTGTCACTGACCATGGTAGACACTTTCAAAAAAAAATGATGGAAGAGTTGGCTTCCAAGTTAGGGTATAAGCAAGAGCACTCCTCTTCTTGTTACCCTCAAGCGAATGTACAGGTTGAAGCAGTGAAGAAGTCACATAAGTCTATTCTTCAACAAACTATTACACAAAGCAAGAATAATTGTCATATCATGTTGTATCCTACTTTGTGGGCCTATAGAACCGCGGTTAAGACTGCCACTATTTTTTCTCCCTATCATCTTGTGCATGAGGTGGAGTTAGTATTACCAGTTGAATGCAAAATCCCTTCTCTGAAGCTAGCTGTGGAGCTTTTACTAGACACTTCTACATTATAAGAGCATTTTCCACTTAGAGGAGCTTGATGAGCAGCATCGAGATTCCTTAGTGGCTCTAGAGGTTAACAAGCATCGCATTAAGGTCCAATATGATAAGTCTATCCATCCGAGGAAGTTTAGTGAAGGTGACTTGGTCCTTTTGTGGGATCAAGCTAAGGAACCCTTGGGGGAAGGAAAGTTTGAACCCATGTGGCATGGTCCTTACATGGTTAAATGTGTATTAGAGAAAGGCGCCTATGAGCTAGTTGATTATGAAGGGACATCCTTGGCAGAGCCTAGAAATGGGCTCTATCTCAAAAAATACTATGCATGATATTCATCCAGGGTTGATTTTTGTATACTATTGTACAGTTTTGCATTGCATAGTTAGGTTTTCTTCTGGTGATCAGGTTTGTTGATTAGCTTTAGTTTCTTATGGAATATATCGATGGAATATTTCATTTACATAGGATTCACTAATGGTGCTAGCCCCCACACTCAAAACTCAGCTTCGGATGCTTGGGTTATCTATACTCCTACGGGTCAAGTATTGTCTTTAGGAGGCGTATGTTTACGAACTTCGTCAAACAATGTTGCTGAATATAGTGCCGTCATTGAGTTATTGCATGATGCCATTTCACATGGTGTTCATTTTCTTGAGGTCTGCCTTGATTTGCAGTTAGTGGTTTCACAACTTAATGGCTTGTATAGTATTGGGGATCCAACATTATTACTAAGATTCTTACGTGTTAGATTGCTAGAACAACAATTTGAGAGTATAACATATGTTCATGTTCCAAGAATTTTTAATCAAGTTGCTAACTCATATGCTAAATATGTGTTAGATTGGCATTTGTTTCACAGACCATAAGCATATCAAAAACACATTTTACACACATGTAAATAAAATAAAAATTTATCATCATAAAAGTTTTGTCATTAAGTTCAAAAAGTGACATCATAATAAATAAGTGTCATATACAAAATTGGGGCTTCCGAGCCACCAAAATATACTACATTGTCATACAAAACATATACACTCAAGTCTCTAAGCCTGAGGTGGAGGAGGGTGTTGATCATGATAGCACACTACGACTCTAGCTAGCCAGCGAAACAATCAAACCCATGCTCATGGTACCCCAACCACTTAGCGCTGCATGACCTCAAGAAAGTCCTCGACTTGCCCCATGGGCACTCCATGTGTCAAACAAACAAAGTTCGTGTGGATGCTTTGGAGTTTCCACTCTGCATCTGCACCCATAATATCATCACCTCTTCCCCTCCATCGATGATGAGGAAATCCATCTGGCCGTCGTGGTCCTACATATGCATATACATGATAGATTGCCACTATGTGTCGTCACACCAAAAACATGTCTTTTCATTTCATATATAAAAAAACACAAAAAATTAAATAATTCAAAAATTAAAAGTGGGTTTGGGATTCTTTACCTATGTTTCCATAATCCGCTCCTTGTGGTAGTGGCATATCTGGGTCTCTGCGGAAGTCTATCCCTACATAAGGGTAGTCATTTATGGTGGCAATCTGTCTCCGCCACCATGAAAAAAAATCTGCTAGGTAGGGGTTAGCCACCTTGCCACCTACCAGTCTGCGCATGACATTAGCCCAGTGCCACTGAGATGGATCCCGAACTCCATTTGGATCAATGTCTACCCTAGGGATTAGCCTTGGCACCCATTCAAAGAAAAATGTGCTAACTATCCTGCCAAACCTGAAGTTTCGCACCCATCCCATCTTGCAGTCATTGAGCTGTTGTTTCATGTTGCTCAGTAGTGTAGTACTTCAGTCATATACTGTAGGTTTCATACACTCTACCTCATAGAAAATAATTGGCCGTGATTCTTGGTGGAGTGAATCCAAACCTGCAATCCTTCCTAGTGCCAAGAGTATGGCTTTCAGCCCCAGAATATGAAGAGAGTTTGTCAAGATTTGACTCCCAAACTTTTCCATATCCGAAAGGCAATACATAGCTATGTACTCATTTATGGTCAATCCACGTCCTGGCCCATGAGATCGGAGGTTAAGCACCTCCCCTCGTTGGGACAAACTTGTAATGAAATATATGTCCTCAACCTTGGTGCTGAGTGACATCCCATTTATCTAAAATGTTTCAGACTCTGGATCCCAATAGTCTACTAGCAGCTGGAGTAGTCTTGGTTTAGCCCTCAGGCTGCCAAGATGCCAAAACTTGTATAAGTCACATGCCCGTAATGCTTGTTGAGCCATGAGATCATCTTGAACAACTTCCTCAATGTCACCATGTTCTCTTTCTTGCCACTCTAATACCATCCTGCACAAAAAACCAAGTTTTTGATCAGTATTTGCCCATTAAATCCTTATTTGTGGCCCTATACGTGATTGTTTTCATAACAACCACGTATGTACACGAGTTTTGGGGCATTTTCTGCGTATGGTCAACCCTATATGCGGAAAAAATCCTGATTTTTGCATGGGCCGAAATGCCCAAGTTGGGATGGCCTAGAAAATTAATTTGACCGTGGAATTTGAAATTTTTTATATCAAAATGCAAGAGAGAGGTAATGGAATCTACCGAGATCAAATGGGGAGGGATTCCATTGGACGATGCTCCTGGAATTCACTTCTGAAGTTCTGAGCTCAAATGCATTATGCTGGGTAAAAAATTCAACTGGTATGAAAATTTTTAAATTTTTCACTATTTATTGAAAAAATTTGAAATTTTTACCCACTTTGTATAGTTTTTGATCATTTCTGGTTTTTGGACCATTTGAACTAATTTGATGTTTTAGGAGCCCATTTTGAGTGCGGTTTGACCATGGATTTGACTCGTTTGTGCCTATTTCAGGTATTATGTCTAAACTGGAATTTAGGTTAGGTTTCACATCCATTTGCACTTTGCATAACCTTATGATCATTTCATCTTAACCTTGATTACGAACCCATTCTATCTTTTCACGTAACCTTCTTGCTACTTTTAGAAGTGACATGTTGTGAATGGTAGAGCTTTCCCATACATGGGTATCCTAGTTAGATCATGTTTTGTAGTTGGTGCCCATGCTGACATTTCTCCTATAGGGTGTGGGAGTCCTTTGTATAGTACCACCATGAGTTTGAGCAAGATCTTCATACTCCTCTTGAACTTTATGCTGGCCATTTCCCTGAGACTCTCTTGTATATGTCAAGTTGTAATTGCATTATCATGAGTTTTTCTTGCCTTATTGAGCCTTATGATGGCTTCCCTAACTTCGATTATCATCCATATAGCCCAAGCTTGTCTCATGTCTAGCCAAGATGAGCCTTTTTACATATATTTTGCAGCTTGATACCCCATTTTTTATCGGGAGGGGACTTTCCCCCAACTGTCGTTATCCTACACATGTTGTCCTTGCATTGAGCATAGTTATGTTCTGTTGCTTGGAACTATCTTGTTTGACCCCTGACACTCGTATCCTAGATTTGTAACTATAAAGCACTTTTATTCTTTTTCAAGGTTTTCAAAATATCTAAAAAAGTCCAAGAAAAAATAAAAAAAACCAAAAAGCCGGATAGGAAAAGATGTTATCTTTGGTAGCAGTCGAGTCATGTCGCCTTTGAACAAAGCACTGTATATCACATCCATTGGTTGGGTTAGTAGTTTGACTTTAGGAGCTGTACTCATGTCTCTGATTTTATCTCCACCAACTGGTTAAAATTTCAGTCCCTATGGAGCCTCTATTGATACCTCCTGTGTCTGCTCTTGTTTGAAGGAAGTTGAAGCCTAAGTCGACCATTCCTCAGTTGTCTTGACTTTGCATGTTGACCAATCTTGGTACTATTATTGGTTTGTGCACATCTTGTTCGAGTCCTTCCACATTATACAACGTTGTTGAGTACCTCGTGTTGGTTTATGGGGGATGCCTTAATGCTCTCCTTCTAGTGGATTCCATCCCATCGACTTCAGATCATTTCTTCTGGGATAGGAGTCTAGAGTCATTTGAGTGCCTTAAGACTTATAGTCATTAGTGGTAGGTTCTCTCACTATCGACAGTTTTGGGAATACATCAATGTCCCCTGATCGATGGATTCTTTTATGTGTTCAACCTCAACACATCTATTCACTCTTGTTAGATTGCACTCTAGTACCTTGATTCCCATTTTCATTATTGTTAGGTGATCTCGCGTCTATTAATGGTATACGTCAATGACCGGTAATCAAATGATGGCCTACTATGTTCGACCTTGACACCTCTATTCACATAGTAGGACATGTAATCATAGTGATTTGTGTAGAAGTATTTCCAGATTGGTGGCATTCCACATATGTTACCTCCTTGATCGTGTCAGTGTTCATGAGATTTCAACTCTCGTGACTTGATTCCAGTGTATGTCAGATATTTTTTAGTCATTATGGAGATCTTGATCCATTTTTCATCTTCAGTTTCTATGGAGATCTTGATCCTTTGTATATCTTCATCATGGAGATTATGATCTATTATATATTGTATGTGGCGATGACCACACATGTCACAATTTGTATATCATGCCTATTCATGGCCATTGTACTCTTATGTATCTGGGACTGCTATATATATTTGCAGTCATATGCAGAGATTAATTATTGTACTATACTGATGGATGGCTGGTTCTTCCACCTGGTTCTTCATCACTCCACTTCTGGAATGGATTTATAATGTATTTCGGCCATCATGTTACCCCTCTGACCTCACACATTAGGGGGCATCTGCTATAGTTGATTTTACCACACATGGTTGATCACACATTTATGGCCTTCCCTGTCCCTCTATAGACTCTTTGGACCCTATGGACCAATATTATACTTTAATGTTTCCGAGCTCATCCCTAAAAACACCTTTTATTGGCTGTACGCGACTTTTAATCCCATTCTCGCATATATACGCGGATATTAACCTCAAACCCACGTACATTGGGATGTGTGCATAAGTCCAAATATTTTTGGAGTTTTCCTTGATGTTTGTCTGAACCCCTTGTCTCTTGGCCTTCCATATTCCTTGAGATCGCTCGGATTTGACCCTCCACTAGCCCTTTGGAGTACTATATAAGGAACCCCCTTGGATACATTGAAGGAGAGGAATTGAACCCCCTTGCCATAGCTTGCTTATACTTGAGTCTGCATCCCTTTGTCCCTTGGAGCACTTTGTGTTCTTCCCAATCTTACCTTTTCTTGTGAGCTTGCTATGGAGAGATGGAGGGTTGATGTGGTGGAGGCCCAGGTGGAGGACTCAGTTTCTTCAGTTCGCAGACGTGACGACAGAGGTTGTCACTTGTGTAATCTATGATTTGATTAATATAAATATCTTTTCCTATCCAATAATGTGCATTTAAATGAATATTGAATCCATGGATTTGTTTAATTGCTTATACATTGTTGATTATATATTCTAGAGTAGATCTAACACCATATTATATTGCATGCTTGTCTTCTTTGCTGTTGTTGAGAGCAAATTTCTAACACAAGCGGGATTGGAAAAAGATCAACGGGGATCTACTTCAACCATCTGGAATAAGGTATGATTCAAGATCCTTTAGTGTTATATGTTTTGTTTCTCTTGCATATTGGGAAGGGATTGATTTCTGCGGTTTCTCTATCTGTTGTGGTACACCCCAAGCCATAGGAAGTTTCTTTTTGTAACACAAGAATTCAGGGATGTGTTTCCAAATGAGATTTCAGGGCTTCCTCCAAAGAGAGACATTGATTTCACAATTGAACTTGTGCTAGGAGAAGCACTAGTGTCCATGACATCCTACAGAATGAGTACATCGAAAATGCTAGAGTTGAAGATGCAACTACAATATTTGTTGGAGAAGAAGTATATCATGCCAAGTGTGTCTCCTTGGGAAACACCAGTTCATTTGTGAAAAAGAAAGATGGTACACTCCGGTTGTGTATTGGTTATAGACATATGAACAAAGTCACTGTGAAGAACAAATATCCTTTTCCTAGGATTGATGACCTCTTTGATCAAATGAGAGGAGGAAAGGTATTTTCCAAGATTGACTTAAGGTCTGGTTACCATCACGTGAGAATCAAGGATGAAGACATTCATAAGAAAAAATTTATAACAAGGTATGGACATTATGAGTTTGTAGTGGTACCATTTGGTCTCACAAATGCACCAGCTACATTTATGTGCCTTATGAATAGTGTTTTCAGCAGGTATCTAGACAAGTTTGTTCTTGGTTTTTTGGATGACATTCTTATTTATTCTAAGAATGAGGAAGAACATGAATAAAATCTACGATTGACATTGTAATTTATCAGGGAGCATCAGTTGTATGCAAAGTTGAGCAAGTGTGACTTCTATAAATATAGGATTCATTATTTGGGTCACATTATCTCAGATGAGGGCATATCTGTAGATGCTGAGAAGATTGAGACCATTATGAATTGTCCTACCCCAAGAAATGTGATAGATGTAAGATCTTTTATGGGACTAGAAAGATACTACCGGAGGTTCATTGAAGGATTCTCCAAGGTTGCACATCCAGTCACTTATTTGCAAAAGAAGGGAATAAAGTTTGAATTGACACCGAGGTGTGAATAAAGATTCCAGTAGTTGAAGAATCTTCTCACAAGTGCACCAGTATTAAAGATTGCAGACCCAGAAAAGGATTTTGTGGTGTGTAATGATGCATGCAGTGAAGGGATTGGAGGCATCCTTATGCAAGACAACCACGTGATATGTTATGAGTCAAGAAAGTTGAAGGATCATGAGAATAACTATGCCACTCATGATCTAGAACTTGCAGCCATAGTACATGCTCTCAAGATGTGAAGGCATTACTTGATGGGTAGAATATTTGAGATAAGGACAAACCATTGTGATCTGAAGTACTTGTTTGATCAGCCTACATTAAATGCTAGGCAAGATAGATGGCTGGAGTTTTTATGTGAGTTTGATTTTGAAATAAAAAACATAAAAGGAAAAGAGAATAAGGTAGATGATGCACTCAAGATGAAGGTACAGGAAATGTTTGTGGTATTTCTTGGTATTTTCCAATCATATTTGAGATAGCAGATTGTTATTCATACTCCTAGAGATGAATTGTATGAGAAGGCCAAGGACAAGTTGTAGCAACAAAGCCTTGAAAAAAAGTATGAGGGATATAAATTGGAAGAAGGTGTACTTATTACCTATAAGAACATAATTTACATTCCAAATGTAGCATATATGAGGAGAGTTGTTATGGATGAGACCCATCAAGCTCTATATTTTGGTCACCCAGGATATCATAAGACAATTTCTAAAGCTAGAAAGCAGTATTTTTGGCCAGGAATGAAAAAGGACATGGCTGAATACATTTCAAGGTGCATGAAATGTCAACAGGTGAAAGTTAAGCATCAACAGCTAGCAAGTTTGTTGCATCCTTTTCCAGTTCCAAAATGGAAATGGGAAGTTATTTCCATGGATTTTACTACAGGATTGCCAATGACTTGGAGACAACATGATTCCATCATGGTTTGGGTGGACAAGTTGACAAAGGCAACACATTTTATACTGGTTAAGTCCACACATAAGACTGATGACATTACAAAAATATTTATGAAGGATCTTTTCAAATTGCATGGATTGCCTAAAGCCACAGTCTCGAGCAAAGATGTCAAGTTCAATTCCAATTTATGGAAGGGTTTGTTTGCAGATTTGGGTACAAAACTGAACTTCAACACTACCTACTATCCTCAGAATGATGGGAAGACAGAGAGAGTCAATCAAGTGCTTGAAGACATGCTTCGCATGTATGTGATCGACAAAGCAACAAAGTGGGAATATTTTATACACTTGGTAGAATTTAGGTATAACAATGAACATCAAGCATCCTTGGGGATGAGTCCCTATGAAGATTTGTATGGAAAAAGGTGTAGGACACTAGTGACTCGGGATAATCCAGTGAATAGGATTGTGCTTGGTCCATAATTTCTCAACGAAATAGAAAAGGTGGTTGTAAAGATCAGGCAGAATACGAAAGCAACCCAGGACAAACAGAATCTGAAAACAACCCAGGACAAACAGAAAAGCTATGTTGATAAGCATATTGTGCATAGAGAGTTCATTGTTGGGGATCATGTTTACCTTAGAGTGAGGGCCAAAAAGAGTTCCTTGAAGCTTGGAAGTTGTTCGAAGTTGCCACCTAGATATTGTGGGTCATTTGAAGTGCTCAAAATAATAAGGCCAGTTGCAGATAGACTTTCATTTCCTACTAGACTAGAGCTCATAATGTTTTTCATGTTTATTTTCTTAAGAAATATGTACATGATCCTAACCATGTGATAAATTGGGATGTGATTTAGGTGGAACCCGAGGGAGAGTTCCAAATCGATCCAATTCTCATCCTCAACAAGAAGGTCACAATGCTTTGGAACCGAGCCATAGGGTAGGTAAAGGTGCAATGGGAGCATTGCGTTCCTGAAGAGGCTACATGGGAGATGGAGGATTCCATGCGATTGACACATCCATTTTTTTCAATTATGCGGAGTACTAAGGGCGGCGCCATTGTATCATTTTTGTTCAATTTTGTAAACCACTAAGGAAAATGCCGTTGAAGGGGGAGGGGAATGTAACACCCTAGTTTTGACCCTATTTGCATTAAAAATGTATACGATGTATATATTGTAATTAATCATGGTGTGGTGCTAAAGTCCAAGGCCCCGCCATCGATTTGGTTTATTATGTTTCGGTAATTAAAATTGATGCCGATGGTATTTCATCCTAGCCGACACATTATAATTTTGGACATCATGTAAATATGAAATTTAATGGAAATACCCACAAACTACTATGTCAATGCAACATTAAAAGAGATCGAGCATGATTTCCTAAGGATAATGGGGGGAAAATGTTTAACCTTGATCCATTGGGAAAAAACCATGTGTCAAGAGGAGAACCCATCTAGTTGTTAAACAACTTTTTGTCTTACTCACCCCAACCATTGAATTTATCCAAGAGTTAGTTGGGCAGTTATTGCCTTGGGGCCTTGGAGGTGTGGGTAGCCGTCAATTCTGGCAGGTTCGTCAGTATTTGACCACATGCTTTCCCAAGGGAAGGGGATTCACCCATTTTTACCTCACATGGAAGAGAAGGGCCACATTCTTCATGCACTTACACAGGAAACCATAATTTCTCTCTCGCATATAGTTGATTTTTCCTCACACAAGAATTTGCATTCCTCATTACTCTCACACAGCTGATTTTTTTTCTCCTCAGTCCTCCATCCCCTATTTTCTCCTACACGATTTTGCATTTGCTTCCATTCTCCTACGTTGGGAAATTGAATTTTTCAATGCATAGTGGATTGGTAAGGAGACCATGATTTCCAAGTGGGTCCTGAGCCATTTACACCCACATGAAGCTATTGCTCAGTTGGTGAAATTGATTTTGGTCCAGGGGCTGTTTTCCTCAGTTGGCACTTTTGATTTTGGATCCCATCATCTTTTCCTTCAAGCTAGGACTTATGTATTGTTGTGTATGCCTATTTTTTTTGTTCTGAACTGGTTTGGAGTGGTATTGTGTCTGAACTAGCTTGATAATTCTATTGTAGGAAGGAATCTCACAGAAATATCTAGGGGGTTGGTTTTATTCTTTGCACACTCTGAATAACACTAGAAGGGAAGGCATAGCCCGAGGGACTGGGCATAAGAGAAGGGGATGCTTCCTGGTTTTGGCTGTGTAGATGTTTTAGAAGCCAGGATAGATCTGGTGTAGGTGTCCATATCTTTGCGGGTGAGCTCATTATCTTCGCAGTCAGCCTTTCCAGCTCCTTGCAGCCTGATAAACACAACTGTGTTGGCTTGGTTGAGTTTTGTTGTATCCTTGGCTATGTATGATCGTGATAGTGTTCCTTATTCCTTGAAGGACTCATGCCCAGCTCGGGGGTGGCAGTGATGATGAGAGATTGATGAGCACATTGGCCTATGGTTGGGTGGAACATTGCAACGATGTAGTTGGTTGCGAAACAAGGTTCTTTCAATATAAGTATTCTTGTGTTGAAATGTCTACACTTGTAGTTGCTTAAATGAATTATGGTGAACATGTGAATGAATGGAATGCAATTTCTTCCATTGTATGTTAAATATTTATGCATCTGTACATTTTATTAGTCCAATGCATTTCATTTTTTGTTCATGGGGATATTTTTCCCGGATTGATAGCACCATAGTCACGTTATCTCCCCGATAGAGGGGTGGGAACGTGACAAAAGATCTGTTGTGATAATCTAGAACAATAATTCATCTGGAAATGAATCATTAGGATCGGTTTCCATGAGAGCACACGAAATGTCACACATTAACTCTGCAAAGACTAAGGACTTCTTAGAAGTATCCTTAGTGAACTCGAGATTGAATTCTTGTAGGATGAATATCCAATGGTAATATTCCCCCTAGCACTTGACGAGTCATAATGTAATACATAGGGTTGTGATCGGTGAGGTAAATTGTAGTGCATGGTAAAATATAATGATGAAAAAATTGCACAGTGATGACTATAGCCAAAGCTAGCTTCTCCACATGTGAGTAGCAGGTTTTGGACTCAAGAAGACTCTTACTTAAATAATAAATCACATGTTCTTGGTCATTTAGGTCTTCCTGCACTAGAAGTGGTGGAGGTGGAAACACAAAGCATAAAGTCTTTTGAATAATTTGGGGGATGCAACACTGGTGAATGTGTCAGATTGTGTTTCAAATTTTCAAAAGTGCGTTGATCTTGGTCATACCAAAGAAACAAAGTGTCCTTTTTCAGGAGATAGATATAGCCATGTGTTTTCTCTGCGAAGTTGCATACAAAACAACAAAGAACCTTTACCTTCCCTTGCAAAATTTGGAGTTTAGTAATGTTGGTTGGGGTAGGTAAGGCCAATACAGAAGCTATATTTAAAGAATCTATTGGAATACAGTCCTCAAAAACCATAAATCCAAGAAGACGTCTAGTCTCAACACAGAAATTAAACTTATGTGGATTAAGCCAAATGTGATAATGACGACATCGAAGGAAAATATCCATAAGATGTCCTGGGTGATCCTCTCACTGCTGAGAATGAGCAGGGAGGTCGTCCAAATATGGTTCCACAATGTGTTTACCTGGATGATCCTCTCACTGCTGAGAATGAGCAGGGAGGTCATCCAAATATGGTTCCACAATGTGTTTAGTAGCATGAAAATTATAGGAGATGGATCGTTGGAATGTAGCTCTAGTGTTTTTCAAACCAAAGGGAAACTTCCAATAAGCAAAGTTTCCCCACGAACAAATGAATGTCATTTTATGCTGGTCAACGGATAATATCTCTATTTGATTATACCTAGAAAATCCATCCACAAATGAGAAGATGATGCTCCCAACACAGTTATCAATGATTTGATCGATATGAGGAGTGGGAAATTTGTCCTTAGGACAAGCCTTATTCAAACCTCTAAAATCGATAAAAGCCCTAATATTTCCCTATTTTTTAGCTACAGGAACAATATTAGATACCCGCTCAGTAAGTGGCATGGGATAAATAAAACCATATTTCAAAAAAAATTCAACCTCGTCTTTTATTGCCATAGATTTCCTTGGATGGACTTGATGAATTTTTTTTCGAACTGGTCTTGCTGTAGGATAAGTTTTGATTTCATGAAAAACAATGGATGGATTAATCCCAGGCATTTATTCATATATCCAGAAAAAAACATATCAAAAGTCTTTGCATAAAGCTCTATAAATTTCAATTTATTCGGTTGAACAGTTTTGGCCTACATGAACATGTTCAATTATTCCAGGCTTAGCTGATATGTCAATAGGAATCGTCCGAGTGATATTACACAAATTTCCTACAGAATCAGTGTTTTGTAACAACATAGGCATTTGAGGGTTTTCGACAATATAATAACTAATAAGAGAAACAAAATCAGAGTCTACCGAATTCGCATTTGGAAAAAAAGAACATCTATGGTGATGATCTTCCCATATCGATTCATCTGGACTCAAGGTCTCCATAAATAGACTCATCCAATGTGAACGTATTCAAGAGATAGTCTAGAGTGGGGAGAGCAGAATCTAGCCAGTAAGGTAGATGATAAGGATTTGATGCTACTATATGGTGATCATCATAGTACACATCAGAAGTAGATTGTATTGCTTCGTAGAATGCTTCATGGGACCTAGAAAAGGTGTTTCAGCAATTTCTTTAACTTTAGGAATGTGCCCGATGGTAGATATCATATTTACCCATTCTAATCCCATACTAGGAGTAGTCAAAGGAAAAACACCCATAAGATATTTATCCTTCAACAGTCCTACCTCGATCGATTAATAAGGCGGAGGGGATTTCCCTACCATAAGAATATTGTTTGTGGTAGTGGCAATAACATCAAGTGAACAAAAATCAAGTTGATCTATGGTCATAGTCTTTCCTAAGTGAGGGAATTGGAGAGTATGAAAAACTGACGAAGCAACTGTCGTCATAGCATAAAACCGATTCTCCCCAATAATAGATTGTAATCTAAAGGAGCATCGACCACTTCCAATTGATAGAAATAGTCTTTTCCCCCATCTCGATGGATAGTGTTGGTAACAAGCCATGAGGTTGGAAACCTCATCTGTAAAAATCTTTCAAATTGGTAGGCTACTTAGTAAGTTCAGGAGAACCGATGGATCTCCAACAAGGCATAGACAAGAATGAAGAGGAAGCTCCTTCGTCCAATACAGTACGATGGAATTTCTTCCCAAATACCTTGGTTACGATTTGAAATGCAAGTTGGTGGGATAACATTGTTTTATAAGTCTCCACATCAAAATGAATAGTAGTAGTATTGTCAGGATCTAAGGCCCCTAAAGCCATGAATAGGTTTTTACACTGCATAAGGAAACTTTAGAGTACTTCTAGTGTAGACATAGCACAAGGTGCTTGAGCTAAGTCCTCAACAATGTTATAGAATTGGGCATCTTGAGTGCTTGGATTAAATACATATTTCCAGATAGTAGTCTTAGGAGGGCACAAAACCAAATCAAGGTTAGGTTTCTCAATTGTAAGAGGGCCATTAGAAGGTGGTGGAGGAGAAGAATTTGTAGAAGTATTTTTCTTAGAAGAACTACCTTCATCTTTCTTCTCTATTGGTTTGTCATATGTCTAACTACATGTATTTAATGCAACAGTTTCAACAGACATCATTCGAAATTCCTCCGTAGAGGTAGAGTTTCCTTGTGAAGACATGTGGTCAATTAGCTGTTGTTGAGATGGAAAAGGATCGATAAATACAGATGGTGTGGGGTTAATTTTAAAAAACTTGTTAATTTATTCACAGTGAGACAACTCTTTCATGAAGTGGTCACCTCCACACAGTAGGAAAGGGTACTTATCTTTCCTTTTTCCTTTGTTTTCATTCTCCGAGGTCACAGTCTTGGGGTTCTCCTGTTGGTTTCCTGAATTTATACCTTTGGTTTTTCCATTTTTGTATTTATGGGTGTTTGCATATTTTGAATAACATTTAACTCAAAATAATACATAGGAGTAGAAGGTGAATCAATGGTAGAAGTACTTGATTTCTCAAAAGATTTCACTACAGATGGAGGTTGGATTGAACATACAATTCTATCAATAGGAGGTTTCATATGTGGCTTGGCAAGGTCGGTACTGGGATGAGGATCTTGAGGTATCAAATCATACAAGGCTCTAGATTGAGAGTAAGCTAATTCCAAATACCGAGCCCGACTAATAGCTTTCTCGTCATTAACAACACCACCCATAGCCACATCACGAGAAATAGGAGGAAAACAAGATTTGGTAAACCAATCGGCTAATAATTGGTTTGGGATAGGCGCTTTCATTAGTGTCTGATGTCTTCTCCACTCATGTATATGATCTGAGATATGGGTAGAACTATTCTATCGAAGGGATGTTAAAATATCTATACCAGTTTCATAACAGATAGGTAGTTGGAAATGGGTAAGAAAAACTGTTTCCAATGAGTTGAAATCCACAAATGAATGTTTTGGAAGCTCAATGTACCACTTGGCAGCCGTACCAGTCAAATTTCACTGAAGAGTCTCAAACGAATTGAATCATCCATCAAGGAGTTATAATAACACCATAGATGGAATGCCATAACATGTTTTTTTGGATATTCTCCCTGATTCCCATCAAACTTAGGGATGTCTTATGGTAACTTGACAGGAATAATAGGCTACAAAAAGGTTATCTTGGATGGGATCATTGATCAACTTGGACAAGTCAGGTAAGTCCAAAGTTTCCAAAAACAGATGTTGACGATTAGGTTGTACATATTGGTAATATTGATATGGCATCTGTGTACTAGTAGGACCATAAGTTGATTGATATACCAGCTTCTGGGGTGATGGATTTGAATATGACCCTCCTGAGGATCCTCCTGGTGGTGGACCACCAGAAGGAGGCTAGGCCTCCAAAAGGTGGACCTTCTGGTGTTGAAACCTCCATGTGGAGGGTCTCTAGATGGTGGACCTCCAGGTGGTGGGCCTCCAAAAGGTGTTCCTCTAGGTGGTGGTCCTCCAGGTGGTGGTCCCCCATAAGTTGGACCTCCATAAGGTGTGCCTCCACCTAGTGGTCCTCCATAAGGTAGACCTCCATATGGTGGTCCTCCTGATGGTGGCCCTTTGGAAGGTGGACCTTCAAAAAGTCCCCCCCGATAACCTCCAATAGTATTAATAGGTGTTCCTCCAGGCATGGGCATATATGAAAAATTAGGTTTCCCCCATGGTGTAAACATGTTTCCTGGGTAAGGCATTCCAGGATAGACAATCCCTGAAGATGTAGGTTGATAATTTAAATTAATTACAGGTGGTTGATTTCCCAGGTAAGTATAACCCCAAGAAGTTTGATTAATGGTAGGTTGTATCCTTGAGGGTTGTCCTATACTAGCAAGAGGAATCATCATATTGGTGTTTATGGATGGAACAATGAATTCTAGTTTTCATACAACAGGGTTCTTCCTAGTACTGGAATTATCTCCACAAACTAGTGAAACAACTTGAGGTGAAGGTTCCCCCCTAGTGGTAAAAAATATGGGAGAACTAAAGGCAGACCCAAGGTTTGGAACTAAAGGAGTAGGAATGGAGAGTTTTCCTCAATCATTAATTACTGTACGTTGAGCCGGTGATCTCAATTTAGGAGCAACTTTAAATGATCACTACTACATATGGCTCAAAAGTCCCACAAAAGTTTGCCACGAAAAAGTGAAAAACTATGTTTTCATGGAAAAAGAGTTTAAATTTTTGGAAAAAATTGCAAATGCCCCCAACTTTTGTCGCTATAGTGACATTATGGAACTTTCATTGCTATTGTGATGAAATTTCCATAATGTCGTAATAGCAACAAAAGCTCAATAATGTCACTATAGTGATGAAAGTATCAATGGAGGCTTATTTGCATTATTTGTATGGCAACACTTGGATTATTTGCATGTATTCTTTTCACCCATAGTTTCACTTGGTAAACAATATATCTATATGTTTATAGACATAGGTACACCTGTCATTAAGTCCCATGGGACCTATATTATACTTTTGTATGGGGACTCCTCAAGGGTGTTGTACTAATTATCATAATCATTGACTATTACACAAACCTATTTTATTTAGTACTTTATTTGTCGTATAGCAAATAATATTTTGCATTATGTCATTTTCATGTGTTTCACCAAATTGGAAAAGTGCATTTGGACCGTAAAAATGTAATGCCTATTACACTAAAGATGGCCATAATTTTAGATTTTGTGTTGATAGTTCACAAGTTATTCACATTCTAGATTAGGCACACAACATATGTTTTTAGGTGGGATAAAGTAGAATCTAGGAAGTAAAGATATTCAATCTAAACAAGCATACAAAACTGCAGTGTACGTACCGATATTTGTAGACAAACACTAGGATATTTCCAACTGATATGTATTTTTCTCTCATGGTTGATTTTATCATTATATGGTGTTCGGGAAGAAAAAAATGACGAAGTCATCTTCTTTTTTGGCTATCTCTAGGTTTATTTTGGGACTCCTTAAATAGGTTTTAAAGTGTAGGTATGTGAGTTTGTATGTACTTGCAGGAATACAAAGTCACTAAGGGTTGTTTAACAGTTGCTATGAAATTAAATTTTATAGAGGGATTGTTGTGTACTTGTTTAATGAATAATGATAAATAATTATATGTAAAAATAAATCTCAAAGTCATGGTCATATATGTAATGTTTACACCACCTTTTTCTTAGTGTAGTTATAAGATAATCTACCTATCACATGGAATTTTGTATGGTTTTTTAAACCAACCCGAGTTTCAAAAACTCCACTTTGGTAATTATAGGGGAGATGGAAATGTTAGGTCTATGTGTATAAAATTAAAAATCTATAAATGGGAAAAATGGTTCCAACAAATTTCATAGGAAAACATAAACATCACAATATTCGTGAAAAAAATGAGTAGGTTATATAGTCAAACAAGAAGAAAATGTTCCAAAGGGTCAAATGTCAAGATTCTAAAGTTGGACATCACAAATTTGATATTTTGTGTTTTCATTTTTTTGGGAGTGAGCTTCCTACGATGTTGGAGCAACAAAGGAGTGAGCTTCATAGTCTTCATGATCATATTTAAATTCATATATAATTTAATTCATTAACATAAATAATAAATTCATAATAATTCATTAACACATCCGATTATGAAAACACAAATCTAGGGGATCAAATAACATTTATAGGCCATGGATTTCATAACCAAAATAAGCCCAGAACAAAACATTTATTGTCATTTGAGTCCACGAGCTCTAGGATTCAATCCATGGGTTTGGGGCTTTACCTTCCTCCACTTCCCATGAAGAATACCATGGACATGAAAAGAAACAAAACTCATTGACCCTACAAATGTAGGAGAAGAATGTATTTGTTAATCCATGTGATTCATTGGTTGGACTTGACCTTCCTACACAACCCATGAAGAAGACCATGTCCATGATAAAAAACAAAAATTCATCAACCCTACCATTGTAGAAGAATGTAGTCATTGATCCATGTGATTATTTGATATCCATTTAATTACCAAACACATCATGGTTTGAACAATCCATGATATCTTTCATATGTAAGGCAACCAATTCTGATAAGGGCCCACCTCCTAAGAGGGAGAAGCTTCAAGGATGACTTATGGTATTTCATAAATAATTATGAATGCATATACTAATACATGAATTTGTCATGTCTACTTTATTTTTTTCCTTTCTTTTCCTTTTTGTTCCCCTTTTTTCTTCCCTTTATGTTTTTCATAATTTGTCAATGAAACTAAATTGAGGTGTAGGAAAATATTGTTATAGTATTATGGATGAAATCATGCAAATTGAATGCCTAGATTGCACACACACTACCTAGATTTCATCACCATATTCATCATCATCATCCTCATCGTCATCACCACCACCATCATCATCATCATCATCATCATCATCATCATCATCAACATCATCATTATCATCATCATCAACATCAGCATCATTATCATCGTTATCATCATCTCATACTCATCATCATCATACTCCTCCTCCTCCTCATCATCACCATCATCATCATTAGTATCATCATTAGTATCATCATCATCATCATCGCCATCATCATCGTCATCATCATCATCGTCATCGTCATGTAAATTATTTATAACTAGTAGCATAATTGAAAGTGAATATGATTAAATCTAGTGGGTATTGTTTGATAAATACTATCATGTGTATGTAAATGAGCATTATGAGCATTATGAGCATTATTTAGAGGGATACTAGTGTTGTAATCCAATCTTGTCTTAGTGACTTGTGACCCTTTATCATACACCTAGATTTATTGTAGCCCAATAATGATCAACAAGAGGTCGTAATTTTTTCTATGCAATAGTGTGAGGATGTGTCTCCCCATTGTGGCCCAACCATGTGCCTATGTGTGGTGAGGTTGATTCCTTGATGATGCGATGCATTATGCTCAAATGTGTTAGATCACACTATAATAAACTTAATATTCTTATGACCATGACAAAGGAACTTTAGGTGCTTAAATTTTTCTTTGTTACACAATGGTGTGTTGCCGTTTACACCACTTTCTTTTTACTTTCTATTTGTATCACCGCCATCATCCTCATCCTCATCATCACTGTTATTATCATCATCACAGTCATCGTCATCGTCGTCGTCGTTATTATCGTTATCATCATCATCAATATGATCATCATTAACATCATCATTAGCATCATTGTCATCATCATCCTCATCATCACCATCATCATCATCATCACCATCATTATCATCATCATCATCATTAGCATCATCATCCTCATCCTCGTCTTCATCATCATCATCCACGTCGCCATCATTCTCATCCACATCGCCATCATCATCATCCTCATCATCCTTGTCATCCTCATCATCACTGTTATAATCATCATCATAGTCATTGTCATCATCATCGTCATCATCATCATCATCATCAATATCATCATCAACATCATCACTAGCATCATCATCATCATCATCCTCATCATCCTCATCATCATCATCATCGTCATCATCATCGCCATCATCATCACCATCATCATCATCATCATCATCAGCATCATCATAATCATCATCCTCATCCTCATCATCAATGTTATTATCATCATCATAGTCATCGTCATCATTATTGTCATCATCATCATCATCATCATCATTATTATCATCAATATCATCATCAACATCATCATTAGCATCATCGTCATCACCATCCTCATCATCATCATCATCATCATCATCATTATCATCAATATCATCATCAGCATCATCATTAGCACCATCGTCATCACCATCCTCATCATTGTCATCATCATCATCATCGCCATCATCATCATCATCATCATCATCATCACCACCACCACCACCACCACCACCACCATCATCATCATCATCATCATCATCATTAGCATCGCCGCCATCATCATCATCCTCATTTCCATCATCATCATCCTCATTGCCATCATCATCATCCTCGTCGCCATCATCATCATCATCATCGCCATCATTATTTTGGTTATTACATGGTATTGTCTTCTTTGTTCAATTTTGCTTTTAGTTTTACATTATAAGTGTCTCCTTGACATATTTTCAATACTAACAATGAATACTACTATGTTAATATATTTGGTTGATATCCTCTATCCCATTTAGACTTAAAAGCAGAGTACACCCAAAACCAAAGAAACCTTATAGAGGTAGATGACAAGGAATCAATGGATCAGTTAAAAGGTGAGATGCATAGATTGATAGCATGGTAGGAATTCTTATGGAGACATAAGAGCAAGGACATATGATTAAAACTTCTATGAGTATGTTGAAGCAAAAACAAACATATAAGACCATCTAGGAGGTACATGATATGAATTTCTCATAAGACCATTTGGGGTTAATAATATTGTTTTATTACATCTTAAATGTTATAAACTATGATTGATGCCTCACATGAAGATGGTACATTTAGTTGTAACCCATGTTGTGAATCCCTATGTTCATTATGTTGAGGTTCATAATATATTGCATATAGTTCACCATATAAATTAATTTAAGGGAGATACCTAAATTAAAATTACAAAAAGTACAAAAAGAGTTACATGGCAAGATGTCGGCTCAGGTAGTCTAGGAAGGCGTATCCACCAGCCTAGACCTCCAACGATGCCGATCATCAGAATAACCGAAGAGAATGAGCTTTATCCATCAACCTGACTGCATTTTAGTACTTACAATTTGGACTAGGAATTATATTCGAGCAAAAAGATAGTAAATTGGCAAAAAATATTAAACCTTAGCAACAAAATGAGCAAACTAGGGGCGGTCACCTGGAGTGGTCGCACCATCTTTGTAGGGACTAGGTTTATATTTCACAATTCGACAGCTTCCAAAGAAATCCTCATCCCAGCCTCGAGATAAGAGCTTGGGCGACAGGGGCTCTGATTTGCTGCACATTGACCCTTCCCCAGTGGATGCATGGACCTTTTTGAACTGTAGTAGATTGATAGTAGATGGCATCGAAAAGTTGGATAGTAGCGAAGAATGGCTTGAAGAAGCTCCTATTTCATGAATGGTCATCCCAACGGTAGAGGATGTCGACACTTTCACGGTACCTAATCCTTTAGAAAACAAGTCCTCCAGAATAGAGGAAGCTAGAGGCTCATGATGCGGGAGGCCTGGAGGGGGACCACTACAGACAATGCAGGGAAGGCGTACACCATATTATCCATCTTAGGCCTAAAAATTTTTGAAGCAGGATGCCTGAACCTGGCTGAGCACTGCTCCAGTGAGAATTCCTCCCCAGCTAGACTAGTGTCCAGGCTAGTGAGTTTCCCGTCCAAATGCACTAGGAGGCCTTTGACATCCAGAATGGAAGTGGTGGTTGCAAACCAGTTCATCAACACTTCTTCCACCAAATTTTCGAACATGTTCTTGACTAACCAATAGAATTTTATCTGGTTTCCATAGTTTCACGTGGCTAGAAATTCAACTACCTAGGCATATTCCCAGTATTCTATGAGATCGCGGACCAGGGGCGATACTGTGATATCATACCCAGTGTTTACTACCTTCTCCTTTCTTGGGTGATCATCCTCACGAATCGAACCATGAATTCCTCTCCTACAAGAGGTTCCCCTTGGTCGCATCATTGTGAGACTATGATGAGCTGATATCCACAGAGACCAGCAAATTAAATGTTATATAAATAAAAATATAACATTATATATATATAATATCATCAATATTAATACTAATGATTAATTAATTAATCAAATAAAAAGACATGCCTCTTAGTAAAGGCATGGTGGGATTATATAAGACCCGTCATTGTAAATAATATCATCACTTATCTATTATTCATATATTTATCCATTTATGGAGTTTCTATCCTATTTACGTTTATTTTTCCTATAGAAATAGTGTTTTACTATTACACTGGTATTAGAGTTAGTTCTAATTCCAGCCCTTGGACACACCCTCTATTAGACCTTGTCTAATAAACATTTCAGAGTTTCTCTGAATCCAGGTCTTTGACCAAGATTTTTTTTTTTTAAGTTCCTTGGCAACGTGGTTTCTTAGTAAGTAAGTTTGGGTTTATTCCCCAAAAACAAACACAAAAAATGAGATTTGAACCTAGGTGGGGAAGGTGACACGCATTCCTCCCAACCACCCAATCTACAGCATTGTACAAAACTTAAAGGGAAAAAAGTCTAAAAGTGAATAATAATTGCTACTAAGAAGAAAGTGAGATTTGAACTTAGGTGGGGAAGGTAACATTCATTCCTCCCAACCATCCAATCTACAAGAATTCTTTAGGGAAGAAACTAATTAGTCAAATGTATAGTATACTATACACAATAAATTATACCTTTCTTTGATATATCTTGGGATAAGAAGCATAACAAAATGGAATCTCATGACAAAAAACAAAGAAAATTTCCAAGCACCTTAAAAACTTATGTTTCAATGTTACTCCAAATAAAATGAACAATTAGAGGTAAAGTCATTACTATTTCTATTGCTCCCGTCGAACGCAATAATTATATTAGTGATAAATTTTCTAATGAGTTAGCGATTTTGAGGATAGATATAAGTGAAAGGTTAGACTTTTGGAATAACAAAGAATATGCAATAAGCTTTTTACAATGGAACATTGGAGATTATACTGATTTTTCGCAATTTATAGTTAAATCATCGTGGAGTAGTGACGATGACCTAGTTTTTGGATTACCGTGGCTAAAAACATTGGGGGCTTTTATCTTAAATTCTGAAAAAAAAATTCTGACATTCCCCTACAAAAAGAAAAAAATAACATTGTCAGACATTAACATGAAGACATAATCAGAGGTCGCATCATCTGAAGACTTCAAAGAAATATCAAAGATGTTGTCACAGGGGAATGAGAAATCAATACAAACGATACATAACGATTTCAACAAGGTTATTGTAGGTAAGAAAAAATAAATCTATCATATAAGAGTTCATAACCAGAAATTACTTCTAAAAATCAAGAAGGCAAAGGACGAGTTTCAACGCAATCAATTGTTAGAAGAGGAAAATCAAGATCTGCAAAAGAAACTATTATAGTATAAAGGAAATGTGAAATCACAAGAAGAAACGATCAAGAATATTAAGAATGATAAATATTTACTCGGAATCAGGTTGGTGAACATTCAGGAAAGGACATCAAAACCTTTGGGCTCAAAAAACGAAGTTGAGGAAAAAGAAGCAAATACAAATCTAGTCATCAATATAGTTAAAAAAGAAGTCAATCCAGCAGAATCACAAACAACAAAAACTCCTTATCGACACCCCAATTATAAACGTCTTTTTGACCAATGACAAGGTAAAAATGAACACACAAAGGAGAGATAAGGTCACATGATCAAGAACATCAAATCAAACTACAAAACAACAAACAAGAAGACCCATCCCACAAAATGATCAAATAGCGTCGATAAAAATAGATTTGGGATGGACCACATCAGAGATGATGCAGTAGTTCTTCTAGGGAATTCGTAACTTGTATCACCTCATTTCATCAAATGTCACAATGACTAAACAAAAAAGATCGAGGGATAACATTCAAGAAAAAAATCAAATGTAAGACATGTCTTCTCTAAGCTTTGAGGACAAAGCTTCTCTAAGTGCAAGGCAATGTTAAATAAATAAAAATATAACATAATATATATATATATATGTGTGTGTGTGTGTGTGTGTGTGTGTGTGTGTGTGTGTATAATATCATCAATATTAATACTAATGATTAATTAATTAATTAATTAAAAAGACATGCCTCTTAGTAAAGGCACGATGGGATTATATAAGGCCCATCATTGTAAATGTAATATCATTAGTTATCCATTATTCATATATTTACCCATTTATGGAGTTTCTATCTTATTTATGTTGGATTTTCCTATAGAAACAATATTTTACTATTATAGTAAGGATGTGCTTGTGAGAAAGCAACTAGAGGAAGATGGTGATTTTGGGTCATATGTATGGATTCCATATTTTTTTCCAGAGGGGGAAATCTTGTTCAAAATCCTTGGTGGCCAAGATGGAATAGGCCTCCTTTATAGTGAACGATCCTTTGGGGAGGTGCCCCCATCTCAATATATCAAGACCCTTCTTAATTCTAATTTTCCTGGTTTTCATATGCTTCCAAATTTGTTTCATTGTTTCTGGATTAAGAGGCGTGGGCCATAATTTTGGATGTATCCATGAATGGAAGGGTGGAGTACCTTGAGGACCCCAGAAGTCCCAGACTACTAGGCGACAGTTTGTAATCTTGTTGATGTGTATCTCGTCTATCTCATATTGGCTGATGAGGTTGGGCATTTTCTACCAAGATTCCTTCAAGAAGAAAGTGTGTGTTCCCTCTCTTATCTCCTAGAAGATGTGCTTCTGAATGAGAGCTCTCTATGAGTTGGATTCTTTCCAAATGATTGATCCTAGTATATAACTATTGAGATGAACCAGTTGTGAAGGGCTCCAATCTACTACGTATTTTCTATTCGATAATTGGCCCCGGGGCGTGTTATTTCAGGAGATTCAGGTGCACCAGATCTTGGCAGAGAGAGATTCATTGTTTATTTTTGGGTTTGTCATCCCTAGTTTTCTCTTACATCAAGGTAGACAGAGAATACTCCACTTTAATAGGTCCCACTTGTTGTTCTTATATATTTTTCCCCAAAGGAAGGAGCGTTGAAGACTTATTATGTATTTTAAAACCCATTTGGGTGCCGCAAGGATAGCGAACAGGTAGATCAACAAGGATTGGAGAACCGATTTAAGGAGGGTGAGACGGGAAGGAAGGTTGAGGGAGAGGAAGGTACAGGAGGATATTCTAGATTATAGCTTTTCAAGGAGTTCTTTCCAAGAGGAGTGCTTGATTGTTGAATAAAAAAGAGGTGATCCCAAGTAATTCGAGGGAAGGGTGGAAAAAGTGAATCTCAAAATGCGAGATTCGTTATGTTTGTTGATAGCGTTTGTATTAAAGAAGAAGATGTGAGACTTTTCCAGGTTGATAGTGGTACCAGAGGCTTCATAAAAAGTGTGGAGGATGTCTCTCAAAGCTTAAGCTTCTTGGACAGAGGGGTGCTCAAAGAGGAGGTTATCATCTACAAATTGTTGATAGGCAAGGGGATTTCCATCGTACAGGGAGAGACATTGTAGTGAACCTGAGGATATGGCATTATGAATCAATATACCTATGCCTTCAGCCATGAGGATGAAAATAAAGGGTGAGAGGGGATCTCCTTGATGTATACCTCAAGAGGGAGAGAAGGTACACGAGGGGGACCCATTGATAAGGATTGAAAAGAAGGATGAGTTGATTACGGAGGAGACCCAGCCAGTCCACTCATGGATAAAACCAAAGGCGAGGAGCATCTTTTTTATGAAATCCTAGCTGAGCTTATCAAAGGATTTAGAGAGATATAGATTTAGGAGCAACCCAGGAGAATGACTGGCTTTGAGGGAATGAATAAATTTGTGAACTAGGATGATTCCATCCAAGATTTGTGTACCTTCAACATAGCCTATTTATTCAGGGGAAATGAGTAAAGGGAGAAGAGGCTTGAGATGGTTAACAACTAGTTTGGAGATGATTTTGTAGATGCAGAGGGAAATGGGTCTAAAATTACCTGGGAGGGAGGCTCTAGTTTCTTTGGGCACCAGGGTGAGGTGGGTGTTACTGAGAGTCGGCAGGAGCCACTGTTTCTGACGTGATTCTTCTACCACTTAATGTTTCTGACGTGATTCTTCTACCACTTCATGCCCTCCATATGAGCTCATCTCAAATATCTTCCTGTGAAAACTTGAACAACAACATATTCCAATAGCTGTGAAAGAAGTTTACAATAAAACTGTCCAGACCTGGCAAGAAATCTTCAGACATTTGGTTCACTGCAAGTTCAACTACTTAGAGAGAGATGGTTTGCATGCGCACAACATTCTGCTCAACTGTGATTATGTTGGGTTACTTTTTCGATAGAATTGGATCTGTTGATCACTAGTTCTGTCAGAAGGTCCTGAAAGTACCCACTCAACTGTTGTTCAATGTCCTCCTGATCCTTTAGTATTTCCCCTGCTTCCGTTTTGAGTTTAGAGATACGATTATTCATTCTATGATCTATTGTAGATATGTGAAAGAATGTCATGTTTTTGTCGCCTTCCTTTAGCCATTTTACTTTAGATTTTTGTTTCCAGAGAATCTATTCTTGGTTACAATGTTTGTTCAGTTGAAATATGAGATCATGTTCTATGTGTTTACTTTCCTCTAATGTCCATCAACCATTATGGAATCTTGGAGATCTACTAGGTTTTCTTCAAGTCTTTTTTTTCTTTGAAGATTTCGTCGAAAGTGGTTTGGTTCTAGAGTCTGAGTTTGGCTCTGAGAGATTTGATTTTTTGTTGCACAATGGACATTTTGGACTTCCCTGACAGCTACATTTCATCCCACCAATGAATTAGGGAATCCATGAAGGATGGATGAGAGAGCCATAATTTTTCAAATTTGAAAGGGCGGTGGAGGTGGTCTCCTATGCTCTTGCAGTTCAAGTCTATTGGCTAATGGTCTGAGCCCACTGCTAGAAGAACCAAGGAGGATATCAAATCGCCTGCATGTAAAATATCCTCTGATATCAAGAATTGGTCTAATATATTGGCAATGTGATGAATTCCCATTTTGCAGTTGTTCCAGGTGAAAAAATCCTTAGGAAGGTTGTAGATCCACTAGTCTGTAGTCATTGATGTCATCCTTGAAGAGTCAGTCTTCAGTGGAAATGACTTTTAATCCTCCTTTTTTCCCTCAAGGGAGGTGATCATGTTGAAATCACCTCCTATGATGAGCCAAGAATCTTTGTGCTGTTGGGAGACTTATTTCATGAATTGAAGTAGCTGGAGCTTGAGCTCTGAAGGTTGAAGGATGTATACATTGAGAAGATGGGCATGGATATTGGATCCAAGAATATGGAATGAATCCAGTATTGCATGGGAACAAGATAAAGAGTCTCTGAGATCAATATCAACCCGGTTCCAAGCGATGGAAATACCACCTGCTGCCCTATTTGCATCTATCGCAATAGTTTGAAATCCTTTCCATATTTTTTCCATTAACATATGGAGGGTTTCTAAGGAACACTTGGTTTCCTTAATGAAGAGAAATGTAGGCTTATTTTACCGGATTTTTCTTTTCAAGATTCTTTTTTTAGTAAGACCGTTCAGACCTCTGACATTCCAGGAGATGATATTCATCGAGAACCTAGGGATGAGGAGGGGGGGGGATTTCATTAATTGGCCATATTTCCTTGATTCCACCAGCCATGCTCCAAGCACATTTAACCTCTACAGAGAGGATTTTCTGCCTCATTTTTTTCTTTCCTATATTAGTTTGAGATTGTCTTTTTGTTGCATGTTGAGGAATCCAAGTTTGTTTTGGTCTTTGGATTTGGTGTTAATCTATTTTAATTACTAGATCTGGCGAGCAGGAATTGAACTAAAATATTTTTTGGTGCAGGCGACTTCTAGTCCCAGAAGATCAATTTCCCCTAGTTATATCTCCAACATCTCATCGTCCATGGAGGTTTTAGAGCTAGGATCTATGGAAGAAGGGAGCGGGGTGTCTGCAGGAGTCAAGATCTCACTTAGAAGATCTGAGGAGGCTAAATATTGTGGCAGAGGGGTGGGGGGGGGCATGGAGGTGGCAGGGCCATTTTGATGCAAGATGTGAGGAGAGAAAATGATCTTATATTGGGGAGCCTTCTTTGAGCTAGGATCTTCCAGTAAGCTTTCTTGTTGACTTCCTATAATCTCGAAGCTATTACTTACAGAGGGGGCTTCGACTTTAGGGGAGTCCCCCAAAGGATTACGACCTTGATGTAATTTTTTACCTTGTATTTTGAATCCTTCGGCATCTTTATCTTCATTCTTTGTGTTCTTACTGGATTTGTTGTTGGGACAGTCCCGGAATAGGTGGTCATTCTCATGGAACTTGCGACATTTAAATGGAACATGTTCATAGTCCAACAGCCAGACCCAGTCTAAGTCTTCATGAATAAGATTGATACCATCCAAATGGTCTTTGTCTATATGCATATAAACACAGAATCACACGTAGAAGGTGACTTTGTTGAGCTTTGTCTGGTCAGCAGAGCACACAAAGGTGCCCAGGGTGTTGCCAATATCGTTTAGTGTATTTTCATCCCAGTATTCATGTGGTAGGGAGTACATCCTTATCCATAATGATGCTCAGGTGAAGTCTTCTTTTCCAGGCATAAATTCTCCACCGAGTTCTTTAGATATAGTCTTGTGGAGTTAAAGAAATATCGGCCACCTTCTTCAACTCTGGTTTTATCTTCAAGGTGATGAAAAATGATGGTGAAGAAACCTTTAGAGCCTAAATGAAGGTCAAAGTAAGATTTAGGTTTCCATTTGGTAGCTATCCATCCTCTTAGAGCTTTCTCAATTTGCCAGAATTGTATGAATTTTCCACTCAGGGCATGGTCTCAAAGAAACTGAACTCATGCATTTATGCGAGCAACTAGGAGGGATAGGTTGGGTCTGGCTGCGTTTCTGGTTACGTAGGTGATATTTTCTTGTAGGATGGGTGTCAGAGGATTATGAGGCACATCAATGTCAGGGATCAGGGTGTCTTCTATAGGGTCTAAATCGGGGATTGGTATGTCCTCCAAACCTATATTTCAGTGTGGTGACCGATGCCTGGTGTTTTTTAGTGTATGAGGATTCCAAGAGCTGGGATCTTTGGGAGGGGACATCTTCCCCTCCCCATCTAGAGACCATGGGGGAAGATCAACGAAAGAGAATAAAAGTACTACGGGGTTGCAGGAGGAATCATGGCTATTTATAGGATGAAAGTAAAAACCCTAACAAGCATCGAACTGAGAGCCAAAATCAGATCTATAGTGTTGGGGCTACCTATCTACCATCAAGTTGATATACCTTTTGACATGAAATGGGTTTATAGGTTGAAGGAATAATATGGAGGCAAGAAGAAGTAGAAGGCTAGACTTGTTGTAAAGGAGTTTGCACAAAAGACAGGTATAGATTTTGATGAAATATTTTCTCCTGTTGTTAAAATGACTTCAATTAGGACTATTTTAAGTCTAGTGGCGGTAGAATATTTGCATATTGAATAGTTAGATGTAAAAATAAGCTTTATCCATGGGGATTTGGAGGAATATATTTATATGCAACAACCAAAGGGGTTTGAGGTCAAAGGGAAGAAGAATTTGGTTTGCAGGTTGAAGAAGAGCTTGTATGTCCTGAAAAAAGCTCCAAGACAATGATATTTGAAATTTGATAACTTTATGAAAGAACGAGGTTATGGTAGATGTCATTCTGACCACTATGTTTATTTCAAGAGGCTAGATAATGGAAGATATATTATCTTGTTATTGTATGTGGATGACATGTTTGTTGCAGGGTTTAACATGCAGAATATGAATGTGCTCAAAAGGAAACTAGCCAAAAAATTTGCGATGAAGGATTTGGGTGTTGCAAAGCAAATCCGTTGTATGAAAATAACAAGAGACAAGAAAAATAAAAATAGACATTGTCTCAAGGTGAGTACATATAATAGGTGTTGTATAGGTTTAGAATGCAGAATGAAAAACCAGTTAGTACACCTTTGGCTAGCCATTTCAAACTAAGGAGATGTGTCTCGAGACATAGGAGGAGATAGAATATGTGTCTAAGGCTCCCTATTCAACAGCAGTTGGAAACTTGATGTATTCCATGGTGTGCACAAGACCATATATTGCACATGTAATGGGAGTTGTGAGCATGTATACGAACAATCCAAGTAAAGAGAATTTGAGGGAAGTACAGTGGTTTCTTATGTATTTGAGAGGTAGCACTTCTCATGCATTATGTTTTGGAGGTTCAGACATTGTTCTACAGGGATATGTTGATGCAAATATGGCAGGTGATAAAGACAATAGGATGAGCATCACAGGGTATATTTTTACTGCAGGTGGAACAATAGTAAGTTAGATTTTGAAACTGCAAAATATTGTTGCACTTTCAACAACAAAAGAAGAGTATGTTGCTGCTACAGAGGCTAGTAAAGATATGATTTGGTTGCAGAGGTTCATGGAGGAATTGGGTAAGAAGGAAGAGAATAGCAAATTGTACAGTGAGAACTAGAGTGCCATTCATCTTACAAAGAAATCATTCTTCCATTCTAATACTAAACATATACAACTCAAATACCATTTCATAAGATCTATTCTAGCAAATGAACTATTAAAGTTGGAAAAGATACACACTAGCCATAATCCTATAGACATCTTAAAAATGGTAGTAACTAGAGAGAAACTATGTTCCTTCTCAGTTTCTATTGGCCTTGAAGCATGAAGGTGAAGATCAGAAATTTTCCACGTTCAAGGTTCATATCATAGTCGAGCAAGTGCAACAGCAGTGGAGTTGTTGTGATCAATATCCAAGTGGGAGATTGCTAGTTTTTAGCCTGATATTCCTGATTTAGAGATGTTATTATCTCAATCATGTTTGGATCCTAGCACCTGATTGGGGGATTATAGTCGTTAGGGAGGTCCATGGGGGGCGAAGACTATTTTGGGACCCCCCCCGCCCCCTCGCCTTTGGTCGGGGTTTGGGGGTTTAGGAAAAAATTCCTTGTAAAATGTTATAATTTTAGAGTCATGACTTGGTAAAAATGGGTGATTTACAGGCCCATGGTTTTGGGTAGCCCATGGTATTTTACCATGGTTTTCACTTTATAAAAGGAAGGCATTGTAATATAGCTGTGCATTGTATTATAGAATTGTAAAACGATATTTGTGATTGTGTGAGAGAGAGATTGTGAGAGAGTGAAGAGGAAGTGCAGCGAGTGTGTTGCAGGTTGTATCCCTTCATTTTGTTGGATGATATAATAATAAAGGACTTGTAATTTCTGTGTATGTATCCCATCTTGGGTGAACCACGTTATATTGGTGTCTCTCTTGTAATGTGTTTATGTTTTAATATTTGTATCTTGTTTATTGTTATTGCTCTGTGATCCTATTTTTCTAACGCCTCTATGCATGTCCACGTTGCTCCATGTGCAACACACAAGGCTAGTCGATGTTTGAAGCAATGCCATCAAAAGTAGTGCCTTAACAATGAACCCTATCACTAGCTAATCTACACCCCAAGTGATTATAAATTTATAGTACATTAGGTGGGATATGATCTACTTATGTGTGCATGGTCCTAAAATCATTTAATACAATCTCTTTAGGTGCAATCACACATTCGAACATTGATTCAAGATCACCTCGTGGCTCCAAGAAAATCCCTCACAGGGCTAAACCTTACCCACTAGTGAAAAACTCCTAATTCTTTACCAATAGATCCAACCCCTTTAGACATGTTCGTGACATATTTGATTCCTCTTTGACAATTATTTTCCTTACTTGTGAAATGACCAAAAGAGGGCCACCTAAGATTTTTTTTTGATCTAGAGACGATTGATTATTTCCTACCCCATATACAATGCATGCAACACCGTTTGATTGTTATTCACCCTGCCAATACCCAAGAGAAGGCCAATATTGTCTTTCCACGAGAGTCCCATAAGACTCCCTTGCACATGTTGTCCCAAAAACACTTATGTATTTTACAAATAATTAATATAAAAAATCTAAAATATTACTAGTTTGCAAAATTAGCTAAAATTTTATAGAATTAGAAAATCAACACATTAAAAAATGGTTTTCAAAACTTCAAAAGTTAGAGTCAATTAAATTCGTCCATTTAAATAAAAGACGTGAGGTTTATATCCATTACTTAATATATAAGAAAAGTCAAGCTAATATTTTTTTGCTAAAACTTCTATATATGAAATAATAATGCTAACTAATACATTTGAGGGCCCGAAGCTTCATTTTGTTCCTCTTTTGTGTTTAGAGTTTTTCTCCAATTATTGGAGAGAAATATTATGAAGTCACCCGCCTTTGGTTGGAGTAAACTTTCTACCTGACTATTTGCACCGATTGGACGACCAACAATGTGTGATGTGAAAGCTCACGCGAATCTGCATTTACGGATGCACTTTGGCCCCAGACATCCAGCCCAAGCATGTTCCTGACAGGTTGGTAATCATGGAAATAAAATACCATACAACAAAATATGGGGCCAATGTTAGATTGAAAGAGCATAAGACAAGCTTGTTCCCATTGTACCCTCTTATGATTGGGGCCTTCACTTTTCTCTATTTCACCGCAACATTGGAAAGAAAGACCACATCGCTATTGCTTACTGAAGGTAGTAGTTTCACGTGTTATAACGACTTCCCTGGTCAATGAATCTCGCTAGGAAAGGACTTACATGAAGGAAGGGATCGGTGAAAATGGTTGGGTAGAAAGTTTATTCCGCTTTAGTTAATTCAAAGCCTTCAACCTATATATCAATACTCTCCCGTGTGTGAATATCATTTTGCCATTGTTTAATTTAGGTGGTAGCCAATGCCATTTATAAAATGAACTTAATACATAAATTTATAAATCTAAATTTTCTACATTTTTTTTTGGAAAGTTAACACATAATTTTTAAATTTCTGACAAAATAAAATACATGCAGATATAAAAATACTTTTCTAACCAACTAAACAAATCAAAATTACAACAACCTAAATTTTTTTATGATAATGACAAAGCTCTTAAACTTAAAAAAAATTACGACCTAAAAAAGAATAGTATGATATTGACAAAGCTCTTTTTAAAGAATATGCCAACTTCATTAAAACAACATAATAATACAAAATTCATTTATAATTAAAACAAAACTTAAAATAAAATAAAAACCACTAACTAAAAACCCATTTCATTTTTATTATTCCAAGTACCAGTTTATATAACCAATCCCACATGCAAAACAATTATATCAAAACCTCAAAAATAAAAATAAAAAAAATAATCCCAACGTATTAACCAACATGTTCCTCCCAGATTATTCCCCCACCACACCATATAATAGGCCCTATTTATTTCCCTTATTACATATGTGATACTCCCCATATTGCACCCCACCCACCACATACTATCCCATATGCACACATAAACCCACGTTTTTTCCCATATTAACCCCACCAAACCCTCAAATATTATCCCCTTTCCATATTACTCGATTCAATTGATCTTGTAGCACATCATTTAATACCAAGATAAACTAATTTAAATTAATATTATTATAATTGATTTATATTACTCAATTTAATATTAATTTATATTATAAATATCACATAATTTAAATTATTTCAAATTTAATAAATTATAAATAAATTAGTAATAAAATACATAACCATGTTATTAAACTTCATTTTAATTGTGGAATAAGTTAACATTCTTAAAATTTAATAATAAGTTAGTCAAATCTTTTTAACATGGTTGGTTTTTAATTGTCTTGTTAAAACTTGAGTTCAAACTGTATAAGAAAATGGTTTTGATAGCTTTATTATGCATGGTGACCCGTGTTTGAACCTTGCAAGCTATTCAAGAAGAGACAACTAAAATACAACCATGTATAGGGTTGGTGTGCCCTAGGTCGGGTGTGATCTTGGGTGATTTTGATGGCTTAGATGTCCTTGAGTGTGATGTCCTTTCACTAATCAGGACGACAAGATGACTAGTGGCCTATCTAACCCCATAAGCTAGAGCAAATGAAGACAAGCGATCACTGTTATTGCCACTTAGCTTAGAAAATATGTTTTATTTTTAAAAAGTGGCTAATAATTGTTCAAACCTTAAAAGGGTGACTCAAAGCATTTTGGATGGTATAGGGGTGTTCCATGGTACTGAGCATGCTATGGAGTCCATAGAAAGATTAAATGAGGGACAACACCTCATTGGAGGGTATGATGATGTGACTTGATCTCATATATGTCTGATGAGCCAGAGTTTTCATTGGGGTTTGGCAAAACTATTCCATTCTCATTTGGTTTCAATGGTGCAAGATACAACCTAGCTAAACTATGAGAAATCCATATGGGGTTTCCAATTGGGCATTAATCAACAATTTTCAATCCAATCCAATTTTTCTTGGGGAAAATTCAGTTGTGGAGGTTGTTGTAATACCCCTGTTGTTAAACCATGGACTTAAGATCTTTAATTCATGTGACTATGGGCTAATGTTCTCTTGTTTGCTAATGTAACTATGCCAACTTATGATCATTGTTTGATAATATGATTATGAACTTTGGCATTATTATCAATGTTAATGTTGTTATTGGCAATATTACCTTTAATCAAGGAAAATTTTAGGGGCAAAATTTAGCCAATGGACTATTTTTCCATGTTTTTTTCAAAAACAATATTTGTCAATTTCCATTCTTTAAGCCTCGTTTCGTCCAATTTTGATGGGGTAATACTTTTTTGCTCTAAAAATCACCACATTATTATATAAACTATATAAAATCCTTAGAAATTGAAATAATTTAGAAAAATGTCGCCAATTATTTTATAGTTGACATTTTAAGAATTGGTAAGATTCACTAAGGTTTATACACTTTTAAATAAGTATGGATCCTTAAAAATTTCCCTATTTTTAAGGTTGTTAATATTGATTAAATAAACAAGTGGCTTAGTAAAGGAAACTAAAAAATCATGGGAATTCATGGATTCCACATCTAAGGGGATTGGGGACTAGGAGTTGTGGCTCTCTCTAGAAACACTCTTTGTTTCTTATTTTTTTATTATTTTAGCCTATGTTGGTACTATTGAGCCTAATTCATGATCTGAGTGGGTCTTCCTTGTTGAATGCGCTCTCCTTGGTCCATGGGTGGATTACACTTGTTGAATGTGCCCCTTGGGTAGTTTTGTAACTCTTTTTGGAGGTTACACTTAGATTTGTAACCACCAATTGCAAAAAGGCACCCTCAGTAGCTATTTTTACCTAGTGTGTGTTAGATTTTTATCATTTAAGCTAGCATTAACTTAGGATCTTATCTAAGAGAATAACAAGCACAACAATCAAACAAATGAGACAATAAACACAAAGATTTTCCTTGGGGAAACCTTAAAGGAGAAAACCCCACAACTTCCTCAGAGATAGAATCAGCACCAAAAGCAAAGCCCCAAAAATAGTAAGATGATCTCCCGACAGCAGTAGTCTCTCTCTCCCTTGTCCCAGCTACTTCTTCTCTCTCATCTATGCACTACAACTGAGTGTGATTGAGTGTGTGACAAATAGAGAGGCTTAATCTCTATTTATACTAATTCCCAACTTGACAATAACTCACTAAGGCCGACTTCTCTAGGAGAGTCTAATAACCCTAGGGCCCCACAACTGCGGGGACTTTAACCCTTGATCAATTGGAGGGTTATCCACAATGACTTGACATGACTTGTTTACATTATTGAATCTCCCGATAGGCACTTCGGGGCATGACATGACTCCAATACATTAGAGACACTTCCCAAAATAAACATCAAGGTACAATACATAAGATATACAAGTGAATATATTTTGAAGTTACAAATACATCAACACTCCATCTTAACTAGGAAGGTATTCTCTCAACGCAGTTTGTCAGCACTGGTCTTATTCTCTGTATGAACTGGATCATCTAGTCATCTTCAAGTTATATTCATCATCAAGTCATCTTCATCACTGGATCTGGATCATCACTGGATCTGGATCATCACTGGATCTAGATCATCATCACTGGATCTGGATCATCACTGTTGGATCAACATCACTGGATCTAGATCATCACTTGATCTGGATCATCACTGTTGGATCAACATCATTGGATTTGGATCATCACTCGATCTGGATCATCATTGGGTCATCATCACTGGTGTTATCTCTTGATTCTTGTCGCCACAAGAAGTTCTACAGAACCAGCCCTTTTTCATGTTGGTTGTAGGCCTAGCCTCCATGTAGGTATTCTTCAACGCTTATATATGACCCTAAGTCAGAATGGCTTGCCTAGCACTTACATTTGACCATGAGAGGAATACATCCAACACCATGTCAGAAAGGCACGCCCAGCATTCACATTTGACTATGAGAGGAACCAATCTAATCATATATGTCAGAAAATCCCAACACTCACATCCAATGGCATGATAGTAAACACCGTCTATCATCCATGGAAAGGCTCAACACTTACATCTACTGGCATAGTAGCACACATCATCTACAATCCATAGAAAGGCACAGCACTTATATCCTCTAGCATAGCAAGGCACACCATCCACTATCCAAGGAAAGGCACAACACTTATATCCTATAGAATAGTAGGGCACACCATCAACTATCCAAGGAAGGGCTCATCACTTATATTCGACCATGCGAGGAACCAATCCAGCCTACATGTCGAAAGTGCTTTGCACTTACATTCAACCATGTGAGGAACCAATCTAGCCTACATGTTGAAAGGGCTCTACACTTACATTCGACCATGCGAGGAACCGATCCATCCTACATGTCGAAAGGGCTCTACACTTACATTCGACCATGCAAGGAACCAATCCAGCCTACATGTCAAAAGGGCTCTCAACCCCAGGTTGAGGATTCTTGGTAACTAACCAGGTGCCTCCATTCTCCCTGAGAATGGCATCATCCCTTATATCTAATCAACTGGGAACACACCCTCAGTCACATCAGAATGGCCCTGCACTTATATTTGATCATGTGAGAACACATCCCACAATCATATCAGAATGGCCCTCAGCCCTAGACTGAGTATTCCTGGTAACTAACTAGGTGCCTTCATTCTTCCAGAGAATGGCATCAACCCTTATATCTGATCACGTAGGAACCAATCCTATAGTCACATAAAAATGTCTCAACACTCACATCTAACATGGAAGGAACCAATCCTCTCACCATGACAGAATGGCTTAGCCCTTACATCTGACCATGGAAGGAATCAATCCTCTCACCATGTCAGAATGGCTCATTGACTCATCACTTCCACTTGGAGGGAACCTCGATCTAGAGAACACAAAGCTTATTCCTAAAGTAATCAAACTTCACTCAGTCTAATTGCTTCATCAGTACATCAGCTATCTGTTCATCCGTCGCAACATACTAGAGCTTCATTGCTCCTCTCTACACCATATCCCTGATATAATGATATTTGATCTCGATGTGCTTTGACTTTTAATGGAACACTGGGTTCTCCAACAACTTCATACAACTCTGGTTGTCACATGATCTAGGAGGATATTGGTGGCCTCCCACCTATTCCTCTTGGACCCCCACCATTTTTTCTTTTAGTTTTTCAATTTCCTTAATCGTAGCACAATTTACTATTTTTGGCAGTTTTTGGATCCTAAACTTCCGGATCCGTTTTGAGGCCCTAAATGACATTTTTTCGGCATCGACTGGTTGAACAAATATGAGTTTGTTTCAAACTTGATATTTTCCATTTTTGGATTTAGTCCTTAAACAAATCTTTCTAACGATGTATCATGTGCGTCAAACGGAGGAAGTATGCTAAAGTTACGACCCCGGGAAATTGATGTACCAAGTTACCCAACGGGGCCCACATTAAGGCATTTCACCTCCTAGGGTTAGGTTTTTGGATGTGTAGGGTTTCCATTGTTTCTCAATAATATATAGGCCTTCAAGCCTCATTGTAACACAGAGATCAGAGGCATGTAGCTGCCACATCTCTTCTCAGAGATAAGCTACCGGCACTCTAGCTAGTTTATTTCCATTCTATATGTAAACAAGTTTCAGTTATTGATTAATGAAATGAAGTGTTATTTCTACTGCATATTTGTTTCTATGGTTATTTGTGTATTCTGTTGCGTTCCTACATAAATATGGATCAGTGGTATTAGAGCAATATGTTCTTTCTCGATCCTTCTTTGCATGTCCCCAATGAGGGCAGGGTATAAAGAGTTAGGGCTTAATCTGGTTGAACCTTTGCAAGATCAGCCTTGCAAACCCCGATGGCCACCCATGGGGGACGAAAACAAAGACAAGGGCGGAGAAGATCCTATCAAAATGTTGCTCAAGGAGGCCCTTGAAAAACAAAGGAACGCGATGATGGATAAATTCGCCCAGATTCTTCAACGAATTCCCACTGGCAACGCATCTGCATCTAATAGCCACTCTAGAGGCGCAACCCATTTTAACATACAAGTAAACTTTGAAATTCCCATATTTGATGGTCAAATAGATGCAGACGTCGTAGATAGATGGTTGAATCTATTAGAAGGATATTTCTCGGTTCATGACTTTTTTGACAAGGAAAATATTACTTTTTCTCTACTCAAAGTCGCCCCCCATGTCAAGGACTGGTGGGAAACCTACTTTGAGAGAAAGGACAAGGAGGAACCCTCTCTATTCTCATCCATACCCACTTGGAATTCTTTTTGAGATTCCATAAAGGGACAATATTATCCGGTGGGGAGCTATGAGGACAAGTACATCCAATGGACTACGTTGCAGTATCAAAGAGATCAAGATGTGCATGAGCTGACGAATCTGTTCCATACCCTACACACCAAGTTACGTATCAAATATTCAAAGAAACATTTGGTACTGAAGTACCGTAGTTGTCTGCATAGATACATTTAGGAGGAAATGGAGTTCCTTGACATCTCCTCCCTTGTTACAGCATATCAGTATGCTGCCAAAATTGAGCAAAAGCGAGACTTTGGATCTGCGAATCAGAAGCAAGGGAAAGGTTCCCCCAAACCGTAGAACCAAGGACATAGCCAAGGCATGGCGACTCAAGAAAAATTTCCAAAGCTACAAGCAAAGAGTAACACTGCAAATCCAAAAGACGGAAGCAGGAAAGTGGTGCGAGTTCCATAAGAGCCCCACTCACAACACAAGTGAGTGTTGGGCTAAGCAGTCACTGGTGGCTGAGATAAAGGCTTCTGAATCAAATGCATACTCTAGCACTGAATCAAAACTCAAGAAAGGGAATGACAAAGGGAAGAAGATTATTGATGCAGAGCCCAACGCCACCGTTGCCACCACGATTATCGAAAAGGAAGAACCAGAAGATTTGGAGGAGGAGGAGCGTCTTTTCCACTCCCAGATGTGGGTAAAGGGTTCCTCGCTATAGTTCATTATCGACAGTGGGAGCCAAAAGAACCTAATTTCAGCAGAGGTCGTGAAGTGGTAGGGATTTCTGACCACAACACACCCGCAGTTGTACACCATAGGGTGGCTTCACCAAGGGCGAGATCTCTGCATCAGCCAACAATGCCGCCTTCCCTACAACATCAAGCCCTTCACCGATGAGGTATTATGTGATATTTATCCTCTTGATGTTTCTGATATATTATTAGGTCAACCATACTTATGGAAGTGACATGCTGTGTATGAGTCCCATCCTCGCGCTGTTATTATTACGTTGGGAAATAATTTGTATAGGATACCAAAGGTACCACCCCCTGTTGCTATCTCTTTGGTTACTACAAAAAATGTAGTAAGCTCATTTCCAAAACTGAGAAGTTTGTTTTCTTGATGATCCACCCTTAGGGAAAGAAGAAGATCATGGCCACAACCTCCAGATAGGGCCCCTCTACATGACAACAACAAATGGACAAGGTCATGGAGGAGTATCGAGACATATTCCCCTCACCCATCGGGGTGCCTCTCCACTGTCAGGTCAAGCACCCCATTGATCTGACCCCAGGTGCGTCGCTACCCAATGGACCGGTCTAACGACGCTCTATTCTGGAGAATGATGAAATCAAGAGGCAAATTCAGGAGCTGCTGTAGAAGGGTCACATCTGGCCAAGTTCATCACGTTCTGGGAGCCCGATCATGTTGGTACAGAAGAAGGATGGGACTTGGAGACACTGTATTGACTATCGGGCACTGAACAAGATCACTGTCCAGAATAGGTACCCGATCCCATGGATTGATGACCTCCTGGACTAGCTTAAAGGGGTGAAATATTTTAGCAAGATCGACTTAAAGTCTGGGTATCACCAAGTACCAATCGAACCGACCGATGTGATGAAGATTGCCTTCAAAGCCAAAGATGGTCTTTTCAAATGGTTGGTTATGTCTTTCGAGCTGACGAATGCTCCTGCAAGCTTCATAAGACTAATGGATGACATCTTGCGGCCATTCACCAACTCATTTGTAGTAGTGTACTTGGATGAAATCCTGATCTTTTGCCAGACTTGGGAAGAGCACCTCCACCACATCCGACAGGTCCTCCAAACATTGCGGCAACACAAATTGTGTGCCAATTTGGACAAGTGCATTTTTGGCATGAACCGGGTGCAGTATCTGGGATACATTATTGATGAGTGTGGGGTACATGTGGATCCAACCAAGATCCAAGTCATTCGGGATTGGCCAGCCCCAACTACTCTAACAGATATTTGCATCTTTCTAGGCCTTGCTAATTTCTACCTCAGGTTCGTGTTGGGATTCTCTCATATCACTTGGCCCTTGAGTCAAGTCACCAAGGGAGGAGCGAAAGCAAAATTATTTTGGTTGGAAACTCAGCAGAAGGCATTTGCAGAATTGAAACATCACCTCTACTATGCCCCAGTGCGCACATTACCAGACTTGCAACAACCATTTGAGATCGAGACATATGCCTCTGACTATGCTATTGGGGCAGTCCTTACTCAACAAGGGCATCCAGTGGCATATCACAGTGAGACACTGTCTGACACAGTCCGCAAATATTCCACTTATGACAAATAGATGTATTCCATTGTACATGCTTGTTGACAATGGAAGCATTACATTTTGGGGAAGGAAACGATCATCCACATAGACCACTGACCCCTGTAGTTCATGCAGACACAAGGGAAGTTATAGAACTATCGCCATAAGAAGTGGTCCACATATTTACAATAGTTTCATTTGAACATCAAGTACAAGAAGGGAAGCACCAATAATGTTGCATACTACCTCAGCCGACCACCTATCGTGGCGATAACGATCGTGCTCAACTATTGTGGGAATGAGACTTCTGATTGGCTGCTTCTCTACAAGAGTGATCCAAAATTCAGCCACACATACCAAACACTCTTGGAGGGAAACCAAGTTCCAAAATTTCACCTCCAGGATGTACTACTATGTCACATGGGACGCCTTTGTGTTCCTTCAAGTGAGCATGCCAAGATTATTTGGGAAGCACACTACAGTTGGGTCGTTGGGTATTTCAGGGTCAAGAAAATAGTGGCAGTACTACAAAAGTATTTCTATTGGCTGAACCTTCGACAAGATGTCAGGAAGTACATCTGATCCTACACTGCCTGTGCCATTGCCAAACCATCCATCAAGAATCAAGGCCTTTATACTCCATTTCCTACCCCTAGTCGACCTTGGGAATCCATCTCCATGGATTACATGTCAGGCCTTCCTTCTACTAAGCATGGAAATGATTATGTGTTTGTGGTCGTTGACAAATTCTCAAAGATGGCCATAATGGCGGCCTGCAAGAAGAATATCACAGCAGAAGCCACTGCTAAACTCTTCTTTGAACGAGTGTGGGTACACTTTGGGATCCCATAGTCTATAATCTCATACCGGGACAACAGGTTCCTTAGTACATTCTGGTCTAGCCTATGGTCAATGCTAGACATGAAGCTCACAAAGTCCACATCTTTCCATCCCCAGATTGATGGCCAGAAAGAGGTCGTCAACAGGATGATCGTACACATTTTGCGCATGTACAACTCAAAGCATCCATGCACATGGGATGAGAGACTACCCTATGTACAACACAGCTATAACCAGACCCTCCATAGCTCAACCAACCACAACCCCTCTCAGGTGGGCTTGGGATTCCAGCCACGATGTCCCATTGACGTAGCCATGCCATTTGCAGCTACTCAGGATAATTCAACTCATATCTAGTTTGAAGTTTCCAAGGAAAACAACTTCATTGAGTGCATTCAGCACATTCACCAATAGGTTCATGACATATTGGATAGATCCAATTCTAAGTACAAGCAACGACATGATCAACATCGGGTGCAACACAACTTCCATTTGGGCGACAAAGTGTGGCTACATTTTCAGAAGGAGCGCCTCACTGGACCCCTCCGCAAGCTTTTCCTGCTCCGATATGGGACATACACCATCACGAAGGATGTCAGGGACAATTCCTTCAAGCTTAGTATTCCACCATTCCTTGGTCTATACCCAGTGTTCAATGTGGACCACTTTCGGCCCTACTTTCCACCTCTATTGGACACATCAAACGTGGCAGAACAACTCACACCAACAGAGTTAAACCCTAACTGCATGGAACAAGCCACAACTGATTAGATTATGGACACATAGATCAAGAACACCCGTCAGCAGAAGATCCAACTATATCGAGTTGTCAAAGCAGGCCAACTCCTTCACTAGGGAAAGTGGCTCACCAGGGACCAAGTTCAACAGAAGTTTCCTCATCTCATGGAGAAACTCAACGCAATGGGGACCATTGCTTCCTAAGGGGGTAGGAATGATCTAGGAGGATATTGGTGGCCACCCACCTATTCCTCTTGGACCCCCACCATTATTTCTTTCATTTTTCTAGTTTCCTTAATTGTAGCACAATTTACTATTTTTGGCAATTTTTGGGTCCTAAACTTTCGGAGCCGTTTTGAGGCCCTAAACGACGTTTTTTCGGCATTGAATGGTCGAGAAGATAGGAGTCCATTCTATACTTGATATTTTTTTTTTGTGTATGTAGTCCTTAAATAGATCTTTCTAACAATGTATCATGCACGTCAAACGGAGGTAGTATGCTAAAGTTATGACCTCGAAAAATTGATGTACCAAGTGACCCAACGGGGCCCACATTAAGGAGTTTCACCTCCTAGGGTTAGGTTTTTGGATGTGTATGGTTTCCATTGTTTCTCAATAATATATAGGCCTTCGAGCCTCATTGTAACACAGAGTTCAGAGGCATGTAGCTTCCACATCTCTTCTTAGAGATAAGCTACCAGCACTCTAGCTAGTTTATTTCCATTTTGTATGTAAACAAGTTTCAGTTATTGATTAATGAAATGAAGTGTTATTTTTGTTGCATATTTGTTTCTATGGTTATTTTTGCATTCTGTTGCATTCCTGCATAAATCCGGATCATCGCAATATATACAAGTAGCATCCAACTGGAGATAAAATAAATCAGACAGTAGCTTTCTTAGCCATACCGCCTCACAACTAGCTGAACAAGCTGCAACATACTCTACTTCAGTTGTACTCAGTGCCACATAGGACTGCTTCCTTCTAAACCAAGAGATCACACCTGATCCTATACTGAAGAAACACCCTGAAGTGCTCTTCCTATTGATGGCACTGCCTTCCCAATCCGAATCAGCATAACCTTCCAGGTTAATCTTTTGATTCGCCTCATACTTGAGCCCATAATCAACTGTACCCTTTAGGTACCTTAGAATATGCTTTGTAGCAATCAAGTAAACATGTCTCAGATTTGTTAGGAAATAACTGAAGGTGTTCACAACAAAGTAAATATCTGGTCTCATGTTCGTCAGGTACAGCAAGGACCCAATCATCTGACAAGACATCGTATCATCAACTGCTTCTGATGAAGCATCACTCAATAGATTCATGTTCGATGCCATAGGTGTGTTTATGGTATTACATTCCATCATCGCAAAAATATTCAAGATCTCTACTACATAATTCCTTTGTCCGAGGAAGATTCCATCCACATTCTACCACACCTCCATGCCTAGAAAATAGTGCATCATACCCAAGTCCTTCATTTTGAACTCGATAGTAAGTTTTCTCTTCGTATCAGCAATCAACCCATCCATACCTGTTACAAACAAATCATATACATACAGTAGGAGTACCATTGGGTTACCTTCTTCAACCTTGTAGTAAAGGTTGTAATATGCTTTACTTTTGGTAAATCCCAAACTAGATAGAAAGCCATCAATTTTGTCGTACCATGTCTTGGGGGCCTATTTCAATCCATACAGGGCTTTCTTCAATCTACACACATGAGACTCTCTTTCATGTGTCTCAAAACTGAGTGGCTTCTCCACATATACTTCCTCTTCCACTACACCATTCAAGAAGGAAGTCTTGACATCCATTTGGTGTATCTTCCACTTCATTACTGCAGCCAAAGAAATTACTGATCTGATGGAAGTGTATCTAGCTACAGGTGCAAAATTTTCTTCATAGTCTATTCCTTCTTTTTGGGAGAAGCCACGAACCACGAATCTTTCTTTATGTTTCTCTATGCTGCCATCTGCAACATGCTTGATCTTGCAGATCCATTTGGAAGTTACAACAGACTTCCCTTCTGGTCTTAGGACAACATCCCAAACATCATTCTTCATGATCAATTGATACTCTTTGATCATAGCATTCTTCCATTCTTCCTTCTCTGCTGCTTCTTCATAGTTGGAAGGTTCTTTATCAATGATGTCACATAGCAGGGCTACGTAACCGGTGCAGGACCTAGTTCTCTTTCTTCCTTTGTGTGTTTCTTCTGAAGCCCCATATCTTTCTGTGCCTTGGATAAACTCTCGTACCCAAGTAGGTTTCCTCTTGTGAGGATTCTTCTCCTAATGTGGATCTACAGGTTCTTGAGGTTCTTCTATTTCTTGATCTTCTTCTTGATTTTATTCGTTCATGGTTATGTCATGAATTCTAGGTGCTTCTATTTCTTTAGTTTCTTCAGCATGTCTCCTTTTGTATTTGTTGTAAGCCAAGTCTTCGTCAAATGTTACATCCCTGTTGGTGTCAATATTCTTGAATCCTGGGAATTATATTCTGTAAACCTTCAACCTTTCAAAGTATCCCACAAATATACCCTTCTTTCCTGAAGGATCTAACTTCGTCCTCTTTTCTTTCGGAATGTGTATGTATATAGGACAAACGAATATTCTGAGATGGCTAACTTCTGGTTTCTTACCGAAAAACACTTCTTCAGCTGTCTTGTTCTCAAGTACTCTGTTTGGAGTATGGTTCTGTACATACACCATTGTTCTGGTAGCTTCTACCCATAGATGCATGGGAATATCTTGATCGTGAAGCATAGCCCTTGCAGGTTCCATGATCGTTCTATTCTTCCTTTCTGAAACCCCATTTTGTTGTGGATTGTATGGAGTGGATAACTACCTCTTAATCCCTGAGTCTTTGCATAGCTCTTTGAATTCATTTGATGTGAATTCTCCACCATTATCTGATTGAAAGGTCTTGATCTTCTTTTCTTTGTGGTTCTCGATCAAGGCTTTGAATTCCTTGAACTTGTTGAATACTTATTCTTTTTTCTTCATAAAGTATATCCATGTCTTCCTAGAAAAATCATCAATAAAAGAAACGTAGTATACATACCCGCTTAATGAACTGGATGACATTGGTTTGCATACATCGGAGAGGATGATTTCCAAGATTCCTTTTTCCTTGCTCTCGCTACTTGGAAATGTCTTCTTTGTGTTCTTCCCTTTCGCACATCCTTTGCAGACACCATCATGTTTTGTCTGTATTTCTGGAAGACCTTCAACAACTTTGCTTGCAAGTGGTAGTGCTCTATAATGCACATGTGCAAGACTTCTATGCACAGTTCATTTGGTTCTACTGAGTCATGTACCAAAGCTTGTTCTAGTTGGCCCTTCAATTTGTATAGACCTCCTTCTTGCTCCCGAATCACTACTGCATCATCAATAGTCTTTCCCTTTGGCCACATGAGAACTTGGCCATCTACAAATGCAACCCTCATTCCTTTTGCATCCAATGCATATATGGAGAGGAGGTTATTCTTTAGTCTTGGTACAAACAATACATCTTTCATCTTCATAGACTTTCTAGAGTCTAGCTTATATGAGGATTCGCCACTACCTTTTATTGGATACTAGTAGTAATCTCCAAGTTTCACCTTGTAAGGTGATTCATGTTTAGATAGTTTTACAAAGGATTCCTTGAATCCCGTCATATGTTTGGAAGCACCATTGTCTATAAGCCAATCATTGCTTCCATGTGTGATAGTTCCCGTGAGAGTGGAAATCAGAACATATTCTTCATCACTTGAAGAATCATCACTTTCTTGTCTGATTCTCTTTATGGAAGGTTCATCATCCTTTGTAGCATGAGCATGATGTCTTCTCTTGTTTCCCTTCTTCTTATGTTTGCTTTTAGGACAATCTATTGCAAAGTGTCCTATTTCATCACATGTATAACATCTAAGTTTAGATGAATTGCTTCTAGTGTTATGTTTCTGGTGGAATTTCTTACCTCTGGAGTGACGAGAGCTTCTTCTACCTTTCTTGGAGTGTACTGTGAGATATTGGTCTTCAATTCCCATCTTTTCTTTTCAAGCTGCTATCCAAGCTTCTTCTTGTGAGCATTCCTCCAAAAGTCTACTGAAATTGTCTAATTTCTTTCTAGCAAAGATCCCTTGAATAAAAGAATCCTATGTTCTAGGGAGACCATTCAAGGTGGTCATCGCAATTTCTGCATTCTCTACTGCTTCCAATTGTTCTTTGATCCGAGAGACTCTTGTAAAGTAATACTGGATGGTTTCTACATTCTAGATATTTACATTCTTCAATTGGTTTCTCAGAGTCATCTTCTAATTTATGTTCTTCCCTTCAAACAGTTTGGTCAGGGTATCAAACATAGGTTTAGGTGTCTTTAGGGAGGACACCTGCGGTATGAGATGATCCTTGATTGAGTCAACAATAATCCTCTTAGCCATGACCAATTTCTTCTTGTGTAATGCCTTAGCCTCATCTCCCTCTGGAACTGGAATGTCTTCATTGATGTAAGAGTCCAACTCATTTTCTTCCAGGACAAGGGAGATCCTATACTTCCAGGCTTAGAAGTTATCATCTCCCTCAAGATTTTCATCAAGCTTGGTATGATGAGACATCTTAACTCAGAACCTCAAATGGAAATACACAAGATTTAGATCTTACCAGGTTAAGATGTTGGATCTGGATTTTCTGGAGCTGAATTTCTGCAGAGCTGGTTCAGGAACAGATTAGGGTTTGACTTTCCCGGAGTTCTACCCAACTAAAAACTTTGATCTTGATCTATAAACTTCGATTTTGAGGAGGAGATCAATCTAGGCCTGGGCTCACTAAAAAATTCCACTTCTGTGGAAATCCCTAATTTCTGGTAGTAGTGTCGTGTCAAAAACTGAAAAAACTCAGAATCAGATTTTGCTTCAACAGAAAGATGCACCCTAGAGAGGAGAGTCAATCCAACCTTCTTTTGCTGAAAATATGTGGAGAGAGATCCAAAAAGTAGGAAGCCCTAGTTTCTGCAGCTTCATAGTGTCTTCTTCTCAAGTTAGCTCTGATACCATGTTAGATTTTTATCATTTAAGATAGCATTAACTTAGGATCTTATCTGAGAGAATAACAAGCACATCAATCAAACACATGAGACAATAAACACAAAGATTTTCCTCGGGGAAACCATAGAGGAGAAAACCCCACAACTTTCTCAGAGATAGAATCAACACCAAAAGCAAAGCCCAAAAATATTAATATGATCTCCCAATAGCAGTAGTCTCTCTCTCTTGTCCCAGCTACTTCTTCTCTCTCAGCTATGCACTACAACTGAGTGTGAGTGAGTGTTGTTCAGGAATAAACACCCTTATAACCAAGGGTCTGGGGTTACCAACGTACTTCTAAAACTTGCAGCCAATCATATTTAAAGTACAGAAAGGAAATAGGAAGATATGGTGGACTCACCCGATTAACAACAGTTGATCCAAGCTTTGTCTTCTCCCGCTTTGCTTCTCTCCAAAGCTTTCAGGAATGCACTTCCTTCACTTGCAAAGAGACAATTCTCCAAGTACAATCTTATACATGTATATATGAAAAGTTATATGAACAATATATAGAGTGCTTAATCAAAAATATTCGTCAAACAATGATACATGAAAGAGACTCAACAAAAGTTTGGAAGAATAATTCTCTTTATTAACAATAGTGAATGAGATAAGTGTACAACCCAATGCCTAAAACAAGGACTCCTATGCAACCAAAGTATTCTGAGTTTTGCTGCTCTAAAGGCTTATGAAGATATACCACCAGCATAACTTTTCTATCCAAGATTGATTTATTAATTCCCTCCCCAAGGCCTCTATTTATACTTTAGGAAATAGAGCAGTTTCGAAGGTTGAGGAGGTTGAGACAGTTGAGATAGTTAATGATTAGGGATCAACAAATATCCATTAATCATGTTTTATTCTTTTTAATGTCAAATGGATGTGTACACAAGTATTGATACTGAAAAACCGCATATGACACGCTAGTTGCTATAAGGGAAACCTACGTACAAATCTGTATGTGGGTTGCAATGAATATACTCGCGTATAATACGCAGGATGCTATGGAGATAGTCGCGTATGTACATGAGTCACTATGGAGATAGTCATGTACAACATTCAACATATGAAAAGGTAAAATGGCAAGTTGGTTGGATAGTGAATGCATCTCCTGTCATGCCTATCTATAGTGTTTAGGAAACCTTCAATCCATAAGTGTCCTTTTGTGTGCCAACATATGGAGTGTCGGCACTCGGATGAAGAAGTGCCATTTGGGTTGATAACATATAGGTTCACTCTCTATTTATACTAATTCCTCACTTGACAATAACTCACTAGGGCCGAATTCTCTAAGAGAGTCTAATAACCCTAGGGCCCCACAACTGCAGGTACTTTAACCCTTGATCAATAGGAGGGTTACCCACAATGACTTGACATGACTTGCTTACATTATTGAATCTCTTGATAGGCACATCGACGCATGAAATGACTCCAATACATTACAGACACTTCTCGGAATAAACATCGGGGTACAATACATAAGATATATAGGTTAATACATTCCGAAGTTACAAATACATCAAGAGTGTGTGTGAAAAGTGTAACTCTTTCTTCATTATGAATCCTTTTACTCTTCTAGGAAGATGCCTTAGTTTATGTAACTCCTCACTTCACTAATTCGAATTCATCTTCATGGATGAAGTGTCCCCACATGAAACCGAGTTGGGTTGAATGGTTTCGAGTCATCCTCTTAGAAATTTGAGTTAGCCTCCCTATGGTTGAGTTAACCCCTCTCTTGACTTGAGTTGATTTAGCTTGGTTTTGATGGCCTCTTCCTCTTACAAATTCATGTGCTCTCTCCTTATTAAAGCTAATCCTGAACTTTGGACCACTTTCCTTGTGTTATCTCACTGTGTTGTGAGTGTTGATAGTACAGAGACTATGTTGAGACTAAGTGTTTGTTGTCAGATATTGGAGAGGTGTAGTCTATTGTCCATTCCATAGATTTAGTCTGGTGCATGTCACCCTTTTTCTTCTATCATATCACTCTACTATTCCAGGTTCTTTCAAACAAAGCTAAGAAATGGTAAGGTGACGCCATAGGTAGTCGAGATGGACATGAAAGTAGTAGTGGGAAGAATTGTGGTTCTTGGAAGAGGTAGTTCTGAGAGTTGCTAGACTGAGTGTTCCTTTACCTGTGTATCTGTGGTCTCAGCTTGGAGGTGACCTGTTCAAGTGAGTTATAATTTACTGTGTCTATGAGTGGGAGGAAAGTTGTTCTGTTGAATCCAATTTCCCATTTGAAGATAAGTATTTGTTCATATGCTTATTTATATTATTTTGTCATATTTATGTGCCGTGGAGGATGAATTATGTCCTGGTTATGTTTATGGTTTATGTTCTAGGATTTGTATGCAAGATGGATAGTCTTCTTACATTGAAAATGTTATGCAACCAAGTCCCAAAAATAGAATAAAAAGAGAAACAATAGACAAGAAGAGGGTAATCCACGCCTTAATAATGAATAATAAAGATAATCAACAATCCTCTTTGAGGGAAGAACCCAAGACAATGTACTGTGTACCCAAGACAAGATAATATACCATGCTTACTAACATAAGAATATATCCTTCTTATACATAGGAGACATAGGTGTACAATAACAACTAATGCGCCCACTAATAGTCCCAAATCTACATGAATTATATGTAATACACCACCATATAAGGGGTAAAGTGCCTCACTATAGGGGGAATGTTCCCAACATGCCCCTCCCCTTTAGACAAGCATTGTCCTCAACACTTGAGTTGTGGATGCATTTGTATGAAGGAATATTCTTCCCATGTTGAATATGTAGGTGGTATGTTCTTCCACTTGATGAGGTAACCAATAATAGATTGATTTTGTAGTTGTTTGGTACTTGTTTCAATAATTTGTTCAAGTTTCCATATGATTTTTCCTTCTTCAAAACTCCTTTGACAGTGATGTTGATATGATTTTTGTTTCATCCTATTTTTGGACATCTTTAGTATTTGAAGAATTGCTTGCCGGTGTTCTATACGATCTACCACTTCTTGAATTATAGGTTTTTCTTCTTCAAACCTTGATTGGAAGATTATTTTATTATCGACTTGAAACTAAGGTAAAATTTAGTTTTTTTCTCCTCTATGTCTGAAAATTCATTCAGATGTAGCCTAGCATGTCCTCTTTCCAATGTCATAGGTCTGACCTAATTCAAATGTGCCAAAAAAATTTATTGCAAATATCCCAACATTGCTTATGTTTGGCCTATCCAGAAGATCAAACTTGTAGGGTGTTCTTCGTGTCAAATAGTATTCTTCGGTATATGAAAACCCTACCACAGATAGCTTGGTCTGTCCTTTTTCTTATGCAAAACGTCTCACTCAATTTGGATCTCAGATTCCTCAGATATTTACCTTTTCCTAGGAACACCTATTTAAAACCCGAAGACTATTTTAGGGCCAACTTGTAACTAAGAAGAAAATTGAATTTTGAATTAAATAGGTCTGAAGCATCGTCCTGTGGAACCTTGATGTGACCTCTTTCTAATTATATAGGTATGACCTAATTTCGATATGCCAAAAAACGTTATTCCAAATCTCCCAAAGGTTCTTATTTTTGGCCTATCCAGAAGAGCGAAATTGTATGGTATGCCGTGTGTTCAATATTTTTGTTTCTGTAGCTAAAAATTATATCATAGATAGTCTGGTTTTTCTTCTTTTAGATAAAACTAGTCTCACTCAATTTTGATCTCATATGCCTCAGATATGACATTTTCCCTATAACACCTATTTCAAGCCCTAATTGGAAGACTATTTTAAGGTCAACTTGTAACTGAGATAAAGTTTGAAATTAGACTCCTATGGGTATGAAACTTCAGCCTATTATACTTTGATGTGTCCTATTTCCAATTTCACAATTATGACCTAATTTGGATGTTCGAAATTTTTTTATTGCAAATATCCTAGAATTTCTTATTTTTGGCCTATCCAAAATAGAGAACTTGTACCAAATGCCATGTGTCCAATATTGTATTTCTGTAGCTGAAAATTATATCAAATATACACTAGTTCGTCTTATTTCCTATGCAAATTGTCTCACTCAATTTGTATCTCTAATTACTGATATATTACCTTTCTCCCTAGAGCGCCTATTTTAGATTAGGTTTTGCACTACTCACAAACCCTAGATTCCTTTGCAATTATCTCTAAAACTGTAATGGATAAGGATCATAATTTTGGAATGGAGATAGTTAGGCCTATTTTGGAAGTGGGTTTTTAACCTTTATTTCTAAATCATTGTATACAAAAAATTTGTAGCGAAAATTTCAAGATTACTCTTTTTGCAAAAGCTAGTCCCGAGAAAAGAGCTCTGATACCAAATCTTCTGCAACCAAGTCCCAGAAATAGCATAAAAAGAGCAGAAATAGAAACTAAGGGAGTAATCCATGCCTTAATAATTAATAATAGAGATAAATAACAATCCTCTTTAATGGAGGAACCTCCTTACACAATGTACTATATACCCAAGACAAGATAATATACAATGCTTACTAGCATGAGAATATCTCCTTCGTATATATAGGAGACATAGGTGTACAATAACAACGAATAGACCCACTAGTAGACCCAAGCATACATCAATAATATGTAATACACCATCATATAGGGGGTATATTTCCACACTATAAGGGTAAATGTTCCCAACATTTAGGTCTTAATAAAAAGTGTAATTTTCTATGAACCTCTTCTACCATCTATTCCTTTTTCTCTCTTTTGCTTTACCATTGTGGCTCTCAAGTTTATGAGAGGGGTGAAACCATATGTTTTAGTTCACCTATTTATGCTCATTTAAGGGATGTGAGACCTATTCAATTTTATTTGGAGTGATGATTCCAGTACGTAACACCTTTCGTTTCACTAGAAAATATTTCTATATGACCAAGTTATGATTGTTTTGGCTGGTAGTGTTCCTGGTGTTAATAGGAACACACCTTGTCTTTTGATTCAGAGTATCTTTATATGCATATATATCCTATTTTTGTAGATTTGATTATATCAGTATAGGTTTCATTTATAATGGTGATTTAAGGATGGGGGGCCCGGAAACCATACAACCTAAATCATGTTATTGAAAGTTGGTTGTTGGGAACAACCACATGATTTGATTTTGGACGTTTTGGTTGGAAGCCTCTATTTTGGTTTTCTTTGGTTTGTTTCAATGTATTTGATGCTATTATTATTACTTAACTATGCTATCAATACACACACATCATATAACTGAGAAATAATATTCATATGAAATATAAGTTTTTCAGCATACAAGGATTCTGGGAGCTGGGATATTTGGGAGGGGACATCTGGCCCTCCTCGTCTAGAGACCATGGGGGAAGATAAAGGAAAGAGAATGAAAATGATATGGGGTTTTATGAGGAAGCATGGCTATTTAGAGGATGAAATTAAAAACCCTAACAAGCATCGAACTGAGAGCCAGGACCAAAGCTTTAGTGTTGGGGCCGCCTATCTACCATCAAGTTGATATACTTGTTGACATGAAATGTGTTTATAGGTTGAAGGAATAAGATGGAGGAAAGAAGAAGTAGAAGGCTAGAATTGTTGTAAAGGGGTTTGCACAAAAGAAAGGTATATATTTTGATGAAATATTTTCTCTTGTTGTTAAAATGACTTCAATTAGGACGATTTTAAGTCTAGTGGCAGTAGAATATTTGAATATTGAACAGCTAGATGTAAAAACAACCTTTATCCATGGGTATTTGGAGGAATATATTTATATGCAACAACCAAAGGGGTCTGAGGTCAAAGGGAAGAAGAATTTGGTTTGTAAGTTGAAGAAGAGCTTGTATGTCCTTAAAAAAACTCCAAGACAATGGTATTTGAAATTTTATAACTTTATGAAAGATCGAGGTTATGGTAGATGTCATTATGACCACTGTGTTTATTTCAAGAGTCTAGATAATGGAACATATATTATCTTGTTATTGTATGTGGATGACATGTTTGTTGCAAGGTTTAACATGCGGGATATAAATGTGATCAAAAGGAAACTAGCTAAAAAATTTGCGATGAAGGATTTGGGTGTTGCAAAGTAAATCCTTTGTATGAGAATAAAAAGAGACAAGAAAAATGAAAATTTACATTGTTTCAAGGTGAGTACATAGAAAAGGTGTTGGATAGTTTTAGAATGCAGAATGCAAAACTAGTTAGTACAACTTTGGCTATCCATTTCAAACTAAGTAAGGAGATGTGTCCCAAGACACAGGAGGAGATAAAATACATGTCTAAATGTTCCCTATTCATCAGTGGTTGGAAACTTTATGTATGTCATGGTGTGCAAAGGACCATATATTGCACATGTAGTGGGAGTTGTGAGCATGTATATGAACAATCCAAGTAAAGAGAATTAGAGGGAAGTACAGTGGTTTCTTAGGTATTTGAGAGGTAGCACTTCTCATGCATTATGTTTTGGAGGTTTAGACATTGTTATACAGGGATATGCTGATAGAAATATGGCAGGTGATAAATACAATAGAATGAGAACCACAGGGTATATTTTTACTGTAGGTGGAACAACAGTAAGTTGGATTTTGAAACTGCAAAATATTGTTGCACTTTCAAAAACGGAAGCAGAGTATGTTGATGCTAAAGAGGGTAATAAAGATATGATTTGGTTGCAGAGGTTCGTGGAGGAATTGGGTAAGAAGGCAGAGAATAACAGGTTGTACAGTGACAACTAGAGTGCCATTCATCTTGCAAAGAACTCATCCTTCCATTCTACTACTAAACATATACAACTCAAATACCATTTCATAAGATCTGCTCTAGAAGATGAATTGTTAAAGTTGGAAAAGATACACACTAGCCATAATCCTATAGACATGTTAAAAATGCTAGTAACTACAGAGAAACTGAGTTCCTTCTCGGTTTCTATTGGCCTTGAAGCGTGAAGGTGAAGATGAGAAATTTTCCAGGTTCAAGGTTCATATCATAGTCCAGCAAGTGCAACAATAGTGGAGTTGTTGTGATCAGTCTCTAAGTGGGAGATTGCTAGTTGTGAGCTTGATCTTCCTGATTTAGAGATGTTATTATCTCAATAGTGCTTGGATCCCAACACCTGATTGGGGGACTATAGTCGTTAGGGATGTATAAACCCCATTATTCACCCCACCAAACCCTCAAATATTATCCCCTTTCCATATTACTCGATTCAATTGACCTTGTAGAACATCATTTAATACCAAGACAAACCAATTTTTAATAAACTAATTTATATTAATATTAGTATAATTGATTTATATTACTCAATTTAATATTAATTTATATTATAAATATAAGATAATTTAAATTATTTCAAATTTAAGAAGTTATAAATAAATTAGTAATAAGATACATAACTATGTTATTAAACTTCGTTTTAATTATGGAATAAGTTAACATTCTTAAAATTTAATAATAAGTTGTTAAATTTTTTTAACATGGTTGGTTTTTAATGGTCTTGTTGAAACTTGAGTTCAAATATTACAAGTTAGTTGGGAGGAGACATTTAAAATGGTTTTGATAGATTTTTTATGCATGGTGACCTGTGTTTGAACCCTGCAATCTATTCGAGAAGAAACACCTAAAATACAACCATGTTAAGGGTTGGTGTGCCCTAGGTGGGTGTGATCTTGGGTGATTTTGATGGCTTAGATGCCCCTGAGTGTGATGTCCCTTTCACTAATCGAGACGATAATATGACTAGTGGCCTATCTAACCCCATAAGCTAGAGCCAATGAAGACACGGGGGTCACTGTTATTGTCACTTAGATTAGAAAATATGTTTTATTTTTAAAAGTAGTTAATAATTGCTCAAACCTTAAAAATGTGAGTAAGAGCATTTTGGATAGTATTGGGGTGTTCCATGGTACTGAGCATGGTATGGAGTCCATAGAAAGATTAAAGGAGGGACAACACCTCATTGGAGGGTATGATGATGTGACTTGATCTCATATATGTGACTTGATGAGCCAGAGTTTTCATTGGGGTTTGGAAAAACTATTCCATTCTCATTTGGTTTCAATGGTGCAAGATACAACCTAGACAAACTATGAGAAATCCATCTGGGATTTCCAATTGGGTATTAATTAACAATTTTCAATCCAATCCATCTTTTCTTAGGGAAAATTTAGTTGTGGAGGCTGTTGTAATACCCCATTTCTTAAACCTTGGACTTAAGATCTTTAATTCATGTGACTATGGGATTATGTTCTTTGGTTTGCTAATGTGACTATGGACTTATGATCATTGTTTGATAATATGATATGAACTTTGGCATGATTATCAATTTTAATGTTGTTACTGGAAATATTACCTTTAATCAAGGAAAATTTTAGGGGCGAAATTTAGCCCATGGACTATTTTTCCATGTTATTTTTTTAAAACAATATTTGCCAATTTCCATTTTTTAAGCCTCGTTTTGTCCAATTTTGATGGGGTAATACTTTTTCACTCTAAAAATCATCAGACTATTATATAAACTATATAAAATCCTTAGAAATTGAAATATTTTTAGAAAAATATCGCCAAATATTTTATAGTTGAAATTTTAAGAATTGGTAAGATTCGCTAAGGTTTATACACTTTTAAATAAGTATGGATCCTTGAAATTTTCCCTATTTTTAAGGTCGTTAGTATTGATTAAATAAACAACTAGCTTAGCGAAGGAATTTAAAAAATTATGGGAGTTCATGGATTCCACATGTGAGGGGGTTGGGGACTAGGAGTTGTGGCTCTCCCTAAAAACACTCTTTGTTTCCTATTTTTTTTATTTTAGCCTATGTTGGTACTATTAAGCCTAATTCATGATGTAGAGGGCCTTCCTTGCTTAATGTGCTCTCCTTGGTGCCTGGGTGGATTACACTTGATGAATGTGCCCCTTGGGTAGTTTTGTAACTCTTTTTGGAGGTCACAATTGGATTTGTTACCCCCACTTGCAAAAAGGCACCCTTAGTAGCTATTTTTAGCTAGTTCAAGTGAAAAGTGTAACTCTTCCCTCATTATGAATCATTTTTCTCTTCCAGGAAGATGCCTTAGTTTGTGTAACTCCTCACCTCACTAATTCGAATTCCTCTTCATAGATGAAGTGTCCCCACATGAAACTGAGTTGGGTTGGATGGTTTCGAGTCATCCTCTTGGAAATTCAAGTTAGCATCCCTATGGTTGATTTAACCCCTCTCTTGACTTGAGTTGATTTACCTTCGTATTTATGGGCTCTTCCTCTTACAAATTCATGTGCTCTCTCCTTATTAAAGCTAATCCTGAACTTTGGACCACTTGCCTTGTGCTATCTCACGGTGTTGTGAGTGTTGACAGCACTGAGAATTTGTTGAGACTAAGTGTTTGTTGTGAGATATTGGAGAGGTGTAGTCTGTTGTCCATTCTAGAGAGCTAGTCTGGTGCATGCCACCCTTTTGCTTCTATCATATCACTCTACTAGTCCAAGTTCTTGCAAACAAAGCTAAGAAATGGGATGGTGACCCCATAGGTAGTTGAGATGGACATGAAAGTAGTAGTGGGAAGCATTGTGGTTCTTGGAAGAGGTAATTTTGATATTTTCTGGACTGAGTGTGCCTTTATATTATTTTGTCATATTTATGTGCCATGGAGGCTGAATTGTGTCCTAGTTATGTTTATGGTTTATGTTCTAGGATTTGTATGTAGGATGGATGGTCTTCTTACACTGAAAATGTTATGCAACCAAGTCCCAGAAATAGAATAAAAAGAGCAACAATAGACAAGAAGAGGGTAATTCACGCCTTAATAATGAATAACATAGATAAATAAAAATGCTCTTTGAGGGAAGAACCTCCTTACACAATGTACTATGTACCCAAGATAAGATAATATACAATGCTTACTAACTTTGGAATATATCCTTCTTATATATAGGAGACACGGGTGTACAATAACAACTAATGCACCCACTAATAGTCCCAATCCTACATCAATAATATGTAATAGACCACCATATAAGGGGTAAAGTGCCGCACTATAGGGGGAATGTGCCCAACATTTAGGACTTAACATGCCCCTCCCCTTCAAACAAGCATTTTCCTCAACACTTGGGTAGTTTAGGATTCATTTGTATGAAGGAATATTCTTCCCATGTTGAATATGTAGGTGGTGTCCTAGTGTGTCCTCTTTCCAATGTCATAGTTCTGACCTAATTTGAATGTGCCAAAAAAAAATATTGCAAATATCCCAACACAACTTATTTTTGACCTATCTAGAAGATCAAACTTCTAGGGTATGCCCCGTGTTCAATAGTATGTTTATGTATATGAAAACCCTTCCATATATACATTGGTTTGTCCCCTTTCTTATGCAAAAAGTCTCACTCAATTTGGATCTCAGATTCCTCAAATATTACATTTTTCCTAGGAACACCTGTTTAAAACCCAAAGATTGTTTTAGGGCCAACTTGTAATTAAGAACAAATTTGAATTTTGAATTAAATAGGCCTGAAGCGTCGTCCTGTGGAACCCTGATGCGAAATATTTCTAATTCTATAGGTATGACCTAATTTTGATATGCCAAAAAAACTTATTCCAAATCTCCCAAGGCTTCTTATTTTTGTCCTATCTAGAAGAGCGAAATTGTATGGTATGCCGTGTGTTCAATATTTCGTTTCTGTAGCTGAAAATTATACCATGGATACCCTGGTTTTTCTTCTTTCAAATAAAACTAGTCTCACTCAACTTGGATCTCGTATGCCTCAAAGATGACCTTTTCCCTAGAACACCTATTTCAAACCCTAATTTGAAGATTGTTTTAGGGTCGGCTTGTAACTGAGATAAAGTTTGAAATTAAAATCCTATGGGTATGAAATTTTGTCCTATTGTACTTTTATGTGTCCTATTTCCAATTCCATGATTATGACCTAATTTGGATGTTCCAAAAAAAATTATTGCAAATATCCCATAACTTCTTATTTTTGGCCTATCGAGAAGAGTGAACTTGTACCATATGCCACGTGTCCAATATTTTATTTTTGTAGCTGAAAATTATATCAAAGATACACTAGTATACCTTATTTCTGATGCAACTTTTATCACTCAATTTTTATCTCTAATTACTCATATATTACCTTTCTCCCTAGAGCGCCTGTTTTAGACTAGGTTTTGGACTAGTCACAAACCCTAGATTCCTCTACAATTATCTCTAAAACTGTAATGGACGAGGATCAGAATTTTGGAATGGAGATAGTTAGGCCTATTTTGGAAGTGGTTTTTTAACCTTTATCTTTGAATCATTGTATAAAAAAAAATTGTAATGAAAATTCCAAGATGACTCTTTTGGAGAAGCTAGTGCCGAGAAAAGAGCTCTGATACCAAATGTTATGCAACCAAGTCCCAGAAATAGCATAAAAAGAGCAAAAATAGAAAATAAGAGAGTAATCCATGCCTTAATAATTAATAATAGAGATAAATAAAAATCCTCTTTGATGGAGGAAGCTCCTTACACAATGTATTATGTACCCAAGACAAGATAATATACAATGCTTACTAGCATGAGAATATCTCCTTCATAGGGGTGAAACAATATGTTTTAGTTCACCTATTTATGCTCATTTAAGGGATGTGAGGCCTACTCTTTTTTTTTTGGAGTGACGATTCCAGTATGTAACACCTTTTGTTTCATTGGAAAATATTTCTATATGACCAAGTTATGATTGTTTTGGTCTGTAGTGTTCCCGACATTAATAGGAACAAACCTTGTATTTTGATTGAGAGCATATTTATATGCATATATATACTATTTTTTTAGATTTGATTATGTTAGTATATATTTGATTTGTAATGGTTATTGAAGGATGGGGGGAAGGAAACCATATAACCTAAATCATGCTATTGAAAGTTGGTTGTAGGGAACAACCACATGATTTGATTTTGGAGGTTGTGGTTGGAAGCCTGTGTTTCAGTTTGCTTCGGTTTGTGTCAATGTATTTGCTGCTAATATTACTACTTAACTATGCTATCAGTACACACACACCATATAACTGAGAAATAATCTTCATATGAAAGATAATTTTATGCAAGCAAGTGATAATCACAATACTTACTACTCATGTTCTCCTTGGCCTCACAATCCAATATTTACTACAAGTACTGGTGGTAATTTCATGTTCATTGTCATATTAAATATTTTAAATACCTATTATCCACTAATTTTCACTTAAGTGGATTTCCAATGATCTGCCAAAGTTATGAACAAGCTGGTTGATCATCATCAGTGCTCAGAAGTTCCATGGTTCATCAGGGACATTTTTTGGGCCCCTTTTTAAATAATTACATGTTCATACCCCATGGATATTTTGTAATAAATGTGCTAGCATGGAAAAATAATTGTAAATTACTTGGATTCCTAGGACTTAGACATCAATATGATTATTCCAAGGTGTTTTTCCCTTGTTAATTATGCAATTTTGAATAAGCAATGTATAATTTTTGAGTTTTTCACCGCTCCTCGAAAGATGGAATGATCGTCTTGGCGGTTAGGACTTAGGAGGTTATTAAATTTCATGTATCAATGTATATAAGCATTCTAGACATTGTTTTGAGTCATTACGAACATGTATTAGGTCCCCCTAGGTTTATTTTTAAGTTTTGTAAAAACTAAATTTCCCACAAACTTAGGCCATTTTTAATGGTTTAAGTGGGAAATTTCAAATTGTAATAAAATTATGGTTCAAAGGCATAATTTGGTGTGGGGGTGCTCATTTTCACACTAAGAGAATACCCTGTACCCCAGAACTCACTTTTCCTTTGTTTCAGGTGATTAAATTATCATTTAGATCTATTTTTCTCTAAAGAGACGACAAAATGTCAAAAAATTACCTAAAAAGCCACAAATTGACAAAATCCAAAAATTAAAAAGTGACATGTCAAACAAGTTGGAATTATAGACCTGCTTCAGGGTCTGAAATGGTTAAGAATTCGAAAACCACCACCATAGATTTCCTCATTTTCAAAAACTACAGCTGTGGAATGTTGAGTAAAGAAGTTGGAATTAGTCATGGGTGGAGGGAGACTCAGTCTAAGTTGGAAAGTGATTTCTCCCTTATGATGGCATCATGCTTGAGTGGGGACCAAATGGAAAGGTGGAGAATATAACCACTTGGTGATATTCCCACCATCTCATGAAAGATGATTTTGAGCAATTGAAGGTTTGATGTGTTGGCATGGCCCAATGTTTAGAGTGACTTGTTTGGGGGAAAATACGACAATGATTGATGGAAAATTTATCATGGTGGCTCATATCTCATCCAAGAGGGGTCACATTCCTTCATGGGGGCATATATATCTTAGAGATGTGACACCCAAGGTCCCACGAATCACTCACCTCAACCTCAGTTAACTCAACAAGCATCCCTTTGATTTGTCCATGTTAGTTTTTCATCATATAAGTTAGCATTATGATCTTAGGATCTTTTCACTGAGAGAATAACAAGAACAACAATAAAACATAAGCACATCACAAGAGACAAGAGACACAAAGATTTTCCTCGGGGGAACCATAAAGGAGAAAACCCCGCAACTTCCTCAAAGATAGAATCGGCACAAAAATGGTAAAACCAGAAAACAGTAAGATGCACTCTCGACAGCAGTAGTCTTCTTCTTATCTAGCCCTAGTGTATTTCCTTCCTCACTAATGCGCCACACTTGAGTGAGTGAGTGATGTGTTGCAAGTGATAAATAGAGAGGCTCTCACTCTCTATTTATATTCTTCCATTCACTTGAAGTGCACTCCAACATGTCGGCCTCACTTAACAATTACTTACTAGAGCCGACATCTCTAGGAGTGTCTAATAACCCTAGTGCCCCACCACTTGTGGGGAATTTGCCTCCTCCGACCAATAGGAGGGTAACACAATGGTGGGGACTATTACCCCGACTTACAATGACTCACCTAGGGCCGACTTCACTAGGATAGTATTATAACCCAAGGGCCCCACAACTGTGGGGACTTTAACCCTTGACCAATAAGAGGGTTACCCACAATGACTTGACATGACTTTCTCATTATAGGAACTTCCCGATCAGAACATCGGGGCATGACATGACTCAAATACATTACAATACATCCCAGAATGAACATCAGGTTACAATAGATAAGAAATACAAGTGAATACATTCCGAAGTTACAATTACATCAACACTCCCTCTTAACTAGGAAGGTATTCTCTCGACACAATTTATTAGCACAAGTCTTCTTCTCTGTATCATCTGAATCAATGTCAACTTCTCGTCATCTTCATTTTCAAGTCATTTTCATCTTTAGTCATCTTTCATCTGGATTTGAATCATCACTCGATTTAGATTATCATTACTGGATCATACTCGATTTGGAACATCATCACTACTAGATCTGGATCATCACTCGATCTGGATCAACATCACTCGATCTAGATCATCACTCGACCTGGATCATCATCACTAAATCTAGATCATCTCTCGATCTAGATCATCATGGAACATCATCACTGGATCTGGATCATCTCTCGATCTGGATCAACATCACTGGACTGTATCTGGATCATCACTCGATCTGGATCTGGATCTGGATCATCTCTTGATCTAGATCATAACTGTTGGATCTGGATCATCACTCGATCTAGATCTCCCGAAGATCATCATAACTGGATCTGGATCATAGCTCGATTTGGATCATCTCTGGTCATCATCATGTGTGTACTATCTCATCATAGGAAGTTCTACAGAGCCAGCCCTTTTTCATGCTGGTTGTAGGCCTAGCCAACGGGTAGGTCTTCGCCCAACACTTACATCTGACCTTCTCATCAGAAAGGCATGCCCAACACTTACATCCGACCTACTCATTAGAAAGGCATGCCCAGCACTCACATCTGATCATGTAGTAAACTACAATCACATCAGAAAGGCCCCGCACTCACATCTATCATGGAAGGAAATGAATCCTCTTACCAAGATAGAATGGCCTGCCCTTACATCTAACATGGAAGGAACTTAATCCTCTCACCATGAAATAATGTCCTGCACTTACATCGGCCATGGAAGGAACTTAATCCTCTCACCATGACGAAATGGCCCTCACTTACATCGGCCATGGAAGGAACTTAATCCTCTCACCATGACGGAATGGCATGCACTCATATCTAACCTGGAAGGAACCAAATCCTCCACCCTCACCAGAAAGGTCCCCAGTCCCATACTGAGCTACCTGGTAACTGACCAGGTGCCTCCACTCTCCCGGAGAGTGGCAGTTGCCCTTACATCTGTCCTACTCGACAGAATGGCCAACACTCACATCTGACATGGGAGGAACCTAATCCTTTAGCCATGACAGAATGGTTCAGCCCTTACATCTGACCTGCTCATCAGAATGGATATCTCAGTCCCGGGCTGAGTGTTCCTGGTAGCTGACCAGGTGCCTCCATTCCCAGAATGGCAGTCAGCACTCATATCTGACATGGAAGGAACCAAATCCTCTCACCATGACAGAATGGCTCAGCCCTTACATCTGACCTGCTCGTCAGAATGGCTTTGGATCTCTAGCACTCATATCTGACATGGAAGGAACTGAATCCTCTCACCATGACAGAATGGCTCAGCCCTTACATCTGACCTACTTATCAGAATTTCTTTGGGTCTCATCACTTTCTCTTGGAGGGAACCTCGATCTGGAGAACACCAAGTCTCTCTCTGAAGTACTCAAACTTCAGCCTAGCCAATGGCTTCGTCATTACATCGGCTATCTGTTCCTCCGTCACAACATACTGGAGCTTCACTGCTCCTCTTTGCACCATATCCTTGATATAGTGATACTTGATCTCGATATGCTTCGACTTGTCATGGAACACTGGATTCTCTGACAACTTCACGCAACTCTGTTTGTCACAATGTATACAAGTAGCATCCAAGTGGAGATCAAATATATCAGGCAGTAGCTTCTGCAGCCATACTACCTCACAACTAGTTGAACAAGATGTGAAATACTCTGCTTCAGCTATACTCAGTGCCACACAGGATTGCTTCATGCTAAACCAAGAGATCACACCTGATCCCATACTGAAGCAACATCCTGAAGTACTCTTCCTGTCGATGGCACTGCCTAGCCCAATATAAATCAACATAACCTTCGAGGTTAATCTTTTGATTCACATCGTACTTGAGCCCATAAGAAATTGTACCCTTCAGGTACCTTAGAATATGCTTTGCAGTTGTCAAGTGAACACTTCACGGATCTGACAAGTGCTGGCTCAAGGTGTTCATAGCAAAGCAAATATCTGGTCTCATATTCGTCAGGTATATCAAGGAACCAATCATCTGACAACACATCGTAGCATCAACTGAAGCGTCACTCAATAGCTTCAGGTTCGATGCCATAGGTGTGGTCATGCAGTCCATCATCCTGAACCTATTCAGGATCTCTATTGCATACTTCCCTTGTCCACACCTCCATGCCTATAAAATAGTGCATCAACACATAACAGGAGCATCACTGGTCTTCCACCTTCAACCTTGAAGCAAAGGTTGGAATCCACTTTACTCTAAGTAAAGCCTAGAGTCATTAGTAATCTATCCATCCTGTCATACCATGTCAAACCTCAGGATATTCTGTAGTCACTCCCTCTGAAGCAAAGCATCATACTCCCTCTGTCTTCTGTTCTCTATGCACTAAAAACATTCTGTACCGGAGTGACAAGTAGCTTCCTATGCTACTCATATTCTATGTATCCATCTAGTGTGTAGACTTGCATCTTCAACCTTGTAGAAAAGGTTAAGATCTTCATCAGGCTCATCATGTATGTGTTTAAACTCTTACTGGCTGCAAATGTCTCTTTGTAGTCTAGGCCTTCCTTTCGTGAGAAGCCTCATGCTATGAATCTTGCTTTGTATCCCACAATGTTTCCATCTACTGCATGATGGAACTATGAACTTCACTTCAGGTCTCGATACTTCGCCTTGACATCATTCTTCTTGAACTAGTCTTCCCTTTCTTCTTGGTGGCTGGAAGGTTCTGCATCAATGATGTCACTACACTCATCATATTATTCTTCATTTTGAAATGTCGTTACTTGCTCTTCGGAACAAGTATTCATTCTTCTTTGCTTGTAGGTGATTATGTATGCGGTCTTTCCTACAAGTCAAATGAATTTGTATGGTTAGAACATTTCATAAGGAATATTTATACTGGCAAGTTCTTATGCATAAATAAATAATCATGCAACTACTTTAGCTAATATAACATTCATCCATATCTCACTGAAACTTTCTAGATGCCTTCCATCTCTACCAGGACAACATTGAGATTGTGCACTAATCCAATATGTCAGCAAAGAGGTTTCATTCTAGATAAGTAGCAAAGGAGAGTTGTATAGCACCATGAGCTACTTACCCATCACATGCATATTAGTAGTATACTGTCATTAATGCAAACATTCTATCATGCATAATACAATAACTGAATATAAACAATTGCATGACAAAACAATGAAATGACAATTGAATACTTATCTTTATTTGTTTCATGGGTAGACTGCTCCTTGATCCTTCAGCTTCATCGTCTTCTCCATTCATGATAGCATCGTTCCTTATCCAAATGCTAAGGTGGATAAGAGGTTCTTCAAGAGTTGAGTTCTTCATATTCCTCATCGATTGAGGGATCTTCTTTGGATGGTGAGATCTTGATCTTCAATTGCTCCCATCTTCTCTTCTCTTCTTATGATTCGAGCTTCTTCTTCTTCTCGGAGTCTGCTGAAAGTAATTACTTCCTTCTGGCACACATTCCTCGCATGAATGAATCACATGATCTTAGGAGTCCATTCAAGGTGGCCATCACCACTTCTACATTCTTCACTTCTTCTTTTACCGCTTCAAGTTGTTCTTGGTTTGAGAGACTCTTATGACTGCATGGTCTCTGCATTCTAGATCTTCACATTATTCAACTGGTTTCTTAAGGTCATATTCTAATTTCTGTTCTTCCCTTCAAATAGCTTGGTCAAGGAATCAAAACATCGTTGGTGTCTTTAGGGAGACACTTGTAGTACAAGTTGATTCGTGACTGAATCAGCAATGATCTTCTTGGCCTTGACCAAGTTCTTCTTGTGTAAGGCTTCTAGCCTCATCTCCCTATGGAACTGGAACCTCTATACTCATGTAGGTGTCCAATCCATTTTCTTCAGAGAGATCAAATACTATTATGCTTGAAAGTTGTGAACTTCACCAAGCTTATCATCAAGCTGATGTGATAGATCACTTTGAAATGAGAACCTCAAATGAAAATAGCAAAGGATTAGATCTTACCGATTTGAGGTGTCCGTCTTGGTTCCGGAGCTGGCTAATCTAGGGTTTGTCACAGAAACCATAATTTTCAAAAATTGGAATATTTCATATCTGATTGGATATAAAGATATATCTCTTCAAATGGAGCTATCCAATGTACTCCTTTTCTGAAAACAGTGGAGGGAAGCTCCCGGAACAGGAAGCCCTAATTTTCCAATTTCTTCTGCAGAAATGTCTGTTACTGTTTCTATGATATCTCTGAAATTACTACTCCTCTATTTCTGAAATTTCGCACTAAGGTAACCTCACATGTCCCTGATCCAGCACCATAGGTTTCATCAGAATTGGTTTCACCATTTTAGATTTATGATCCTTTGCCCAAGGTGACCTGTTACAAGACTGTTCAGAACATCAAAGTTGTATGGAATTCCACTTGTCACTGGTTCATCTTCTGAGTCTGATATTTGGATCCACGAAATTAAATTCTGTGCCATTTTTGTAACATCTTTAGGAATTCCATTTGGACCTCTGTAGCCCAAGATATTGCAATTCTCCCTAGGTATCCTGTTTAGGGATGAATTCTGGAAGAGGCTGGAACCCCAACTTGGAGGGATCATATCTCCCATAATATAGCGAACCAGAGGCTAATTTTTGGATACAATGTTCATCAGGACTTTATATTCAGCCCTTGCAATTGTAAGCTTCTGAGACCTCGCCAAGCGCAGAATATAGCGAATGTACCAAAACTTATCTATTTTAGTATTTAGGGTTTTTCCTAGCTCGGGGTCAAACTAGGGTTTGACTTTCCCGGAGTTTCACCCAACCAAATTTCCTGATCCAGGTCTCTAAACTTTAGTTTTTATGAGGAGAAAAATCCTATGCTGGTCTCACTCAAAAATTCCTCTTTTGTAGAAAGCCCTAATTTCCACATCGAAAACTGAAAATGCTCGGAATCAAATTCCGCTTCGACAGAAAGATTCGCCCTTCAATGGAGAGTCATCCTAGCATACTTTTTCTAATGGATTGTGGATAGAGACCCAAAAATTAAGAATCCCTAGCTTCTATAGCTGCACAATGTCTTCTTCTCAGGTTAACTCTGATACCATGTTAGTTTTTCATCATATAAGTTAGCATTATGATCTTAGGATCTTTTCATTGAGAGAATAACAAGCACAACAATAAAACATAAGCACATCACAAGAGACACAAAGATTTTCCTTGGGGAAACCATAAAGGAGAAAACCCCACAACTTCCTCAAAGATAGAATCAGCACAAAAATGGTAAAACCAGAAAACAGTAAGATGCACTCTCGACAGCAATAGTCTTCTTCTTGTCTAGCCCCAGTGTATTTCCTTCCTCACTAATGCGCCACACTTGAGTGAGTGAGTGATGTGTTGCAAGTGATGAATAGAGAGGCTCTCACTCTCTATTTATATTCCCCTGTTCACTTGAAGTGCACTCCAACATGTCGGCCTCACTTAACAATTACTTACTAGAGCCAACATCTCTAGGAGTGTCTAATAACCTTAGTGCCCCACCACTTGTGGGGACTTTTCCTCCTCCGACCAATAGGAGGGTAACACAATGGTGAGGACTATTACCCCGACTTACAATGAATCACCTAGGGCCGACTTCACTAGGATAGTCTTATAACCCAAGGGCCCCACAACTGTGGGGACTTTAACCCTTGACCAATAAGAGGGTTACCCACAATGACTTGACATGACTTTCTCATTATAGGAACTTTCCAATCGGAACATCGAGGCATGACATGACTCAAATACATTACAATACATCCCGAAATGAACATCCGGTTACAATAGATAATAAATACAAGTGAATACATTCCGAAGTTACAATTACATCAACACTCCATTCGCTTTAGTTCACTCCACGTGGTGATCCGCCCCCCTGGGAATTATTTGGCTATAAAACCGAGGCACTTATCGTCATTTGAGCATGAAGTGTGAATCCTATTCTCCTATTATATTTGTCTCTTGAATAATTTTGTAATCAAATAAGTTGGATTTGGAGGTCAATGTGGTGTCTTCCTTTTAGTTGGATGAGTATTGTTTCATGTGTGTATTGAGTTAACTGTAGGATCTAGCTTTTTTGCATTTGTTACTCTCTTGTCAATATTTGTCCTAAAGAAGGATAAATATTAATCAATACCAATGGATAGTGTTGCTTCATTATTCATTTAAAATATCTATGTTTAATATTTAGGATTTTTATGCTTATTTGCTTATGAGTATGCTCTCCTTGTCTTCAATTTAGACTTTTTCTATAAGATTTGACAATTTTTGTGCAAGTGTGAAGGCTTCTACATATATCTTGTTGGATTTTGTAAGATATATTTCATGTTTCTCTTACTCTCTGACTCTTTGTGGAAAACATAATCCATCTCGAAGGCACCAACACAACTTCAATTTCCCATTTCCAAAGGGGGATTTCCTTCACACCTTCTTCATTTAAAATTAAAATCAATCTTTCTAGCTACTTAGTTACTTTCTCTTTTTTATTATATCTACCATTTATTAAAGGTAATATTGTTTATATATAGTATATAAGATTACTCTTGCTTAGATCTAAAAGTTTATAAAGTCTTATCATTTTAGAGTAGATCTAGGCATAGGAAATGTCTTTTTTTTGCAAGTATTTAAAAGCAGATCTAAAGATTGTTTTTAAAAAGTAGTTTCCTTTGAATATTAAAGTTTAAATATAGTATTGATGTGCATCATATTGGCTGCCCCAAAAAGTAAGCCAAGATCCCAAGGAAATCTTTCTTTCCTTGGTTATTTTTATGCAATTTTTATCGTAGTTTTAACTTAGAAAGTTTGAGGATTTTTTTTGCGATGTTCAAAGACACTCTTAAAGTGTGTTTGAGAATCTTTTAGGATTAATAGATTGTTTTTTTTTCAGGACTAACAATTTAAAAAATGGAATCTCTAGCCAATTTTCAAAGATTTGGTCCTTCAAAAGCTTAACAAGGCTCCCTTTCTTGATTCTAGTCAAATTTCCATGGATTTGTAGGCCTATGGATCCTAAATAACAAGGAAAAAAGTGAATTTCTCATTTCTAATGTTGTAACCTCTTAATAAAATATTTGAGTACGCTCCTAAGAGCCCACTCCAACCTCCCTCGGGGAATTTGTGTTAGTGTGTTTTCATGCATCTTTCCTTTTAACTTTATTTTTTGTTGAGGTTAACTTAGGTAACTTAGATTTTGTCATTTTTATTGGCATAATGTATACTTTTTTTTTAAATTTTCATTAACTTTGGAAAAGTAATACATATACTAACACACTACTTCGGTAGTGTAGTAATTAGAGAACATTTCAATTCTTGCATTTTATTTTTTGGTAATTGACCCCCCTTACTTTCTCGAGTAAGGTTCAAAACACATGAAAGAGACTCTCGGGGTTTAATAAACAAGCACATACTATAAAAAAAACCCTAAACTTTACAAGGCTTAGTTCCCATATAGTCTGGATCGTTGTAGCTCAATCTGACTAGTTGATCAAACTAGAAAGGGATTGAGTGACTAGTTTAATTAGTCTCACTTTTCATTAACCTCCTAGACAATGAAAATCCATCATTGTGTTTTGCTTCATGTGGGAAAATTGTACAAAGGAAGTAGGAACAGCTGAAAAGTGACCATGGGATGCCGTCATGCTACATCATTATTGGTGTAGTGTTGGGAATTCCCCCGTCACTCCATTCAACCCACATTTTCTTATGTGATACCACACTTAGTGAGTCTAGACATATTCCTTGTACCTATATGGTATATCAGCAATCACCCTCCCTATTAATCCACTCATCTCATCAATAATTTAAAATTGACCAAGAGACAATTACAAAACATTTTACTCCAGCACTACAACAACACTATTTTTTTACTCCATTTCTTCAGCACTGGTCTTTTACTTTTATAATCAATTGCTTCAAGTTATCATGTGTTGAATGGTTATTTAATTCTTTTATGTTTCTTTTGTTGTTGTACTAATTTCAATATTACAATATCTTGTACCATTTTTTATAAAAATCCTAAATGACTTAGTCAATCACAAACCATCTGTTAGGAGTTGGAGAGGAGAAGACTAAAGGAAGAAATAAGGAAAGAGCTAAAATTTCATTATGTGACCTTAAGATATGTGGAAAGGGGTTTAAATATAATGGAAGGGGATTATTTCCAAGCTTGAAAATCATATATTTGAAAGAAAATCCTAGATTAAGCATTGGAAATAAGTTTTAAATAAAAAATACACCCCCATGTTATATTTTGACAAGGTTCAATGGTGTAGATATGCGAAGGAGACGATCTACGACTGTGGGTAAGTTTGCTGGGAAAAGCTACAAGGAAGAAATAAGTTTGGTCACCATCGGAATCGATTAAAAGGAAATGAAGATCTACGATCAGATGAAAAAGGGGAGGTAGTTCTATGGTTGGGAAGGATTACGCCGATGGGACATGCATGAAGGGATGAATTTCCCGAATCAACAAAAAAAGTTAGACCTGACACAAATCAACGACATAGATCTGGATGGAGGAATGATCTACAGTTGGCATTCATTCCGCTGGATGAACATGCATGTAAAAACCAAAATTTTAAATCAGCAGAATGTGGTAGGGTTTGCATGTTTCGACAGTCGAGACGAAGGCCCGATCGAGATCAATGGTTGATATTCATTCTGCTGATGAAAGATGCAAGGGTAAAGAAAGTTTAAAAAACAACAGAATTGGTTGAGGGGCTTGCACAATAAAGGGTGTGTATTTGATGAGAAATAGATCTACGGTCTAGGATATTTTCGTTGAATCAACATGCAAAAATAACATTGCATGGATCCCCCGTGGAATTGATTAAAGGGAGACTGAAATCGATGGTCGATATTTAGGGTGATGTAAATCTAAAATGAAGAACCACTCCGACGAGAGAAGATGCACACCCTTTGTAAATCCAAATATGAGTGGAATGATAAAAGGATAAATTGATTGATGGTAGATATTTATACAAGGTAAGATTAATGGTCAATTTCTAGTCCACTGAGGTAAGGTGTAGTCCAGTTATGGTATGAAAATGTGATGTTAAAATAAGGAAAAGATCTATGGTGGAAGGTGAATCAGGAGTGAATCTATGGTTATGATGAGTTCCACTGCTGGGAATTATAGGAGGGATAAGAATGGATAGTATAACGGGAATGGGGATGCATGGTTAAATAGTGATCTATATCAAGGGTTTAGAATGAAAGACATCATATCTATGGACAAATAAAGATCCAATTGGAAAAGGTGCATGATCAATAGTGGAATAAAATAATATAAAAGATAAAGCACATGGATAGGGACCATATGTCTATTTATGCATTGCAAATCGAGAGCTCAGGACTGTGTAGAAGAGCCAACTCGGACGGATTTATTTTCCACTTGTCAAGTAACCAGGTAGGCCATTTCCTCTTACCAAAATCTATTTAAAATCGATAGAATAGAGGGAGTAGAAGCTCAAGATTTGGAGTACCATAAGATAAAAGAGGTTTTTTAGGACAAAGATTGTGAGGTTTTGACACTATACTCTTAGTTGGTTCAGTAGACCTAGTAAAAAATAAATTAAAGGTCCTTAAATACCAAGGAACTGATGTCCATGGAGTTTTTGAGTCCTATTTGTAGTTTTTCTGTATTGAGCAAACCCTAAACTTTCCCAAATTTATTGACTGGTGTGCCTATAATTATTCCTCTTTCGAGAGGGTAATTGTGGATGCAGATAAGTCCAAAATACTTTGTTCAGTCATTCCACTCGTTGTGTGAGATACATTTATCATTCCTTATACATTCAACCAGTTAGCTGAAGAGTTTAATGAAGAAATTCTATTTTACTTATTCAGGGAAGCTATTGTTGAACAAAAACAATCCTTCTTTAATACTTGTTTTAAGCATGATATATCCCTACAGAACCAATATTTCCATATGGATTCAAATCTATTCAATGATGAAGCTCAGTATTTCATTTCCATCATGAGTCAATTTCTAGGTCTAGACACTCACAAGTATGTTACTGAGTCACTTATGAGTCTATCATTCACAATCAGTACTAGTCAAGTTGAGTCAAGTAAGTCAAGTCAGTATTGTTGCCTTAAATTTGACGAGTTCCTAGCCGAGAGCATCCACTCACAGCTAGTGAACTTCCACAACACAAGATTCTTCATGTTTCAGTGTTATTTGGTGAAAATGTTCCTATTTTCAATGAGGAGAACCTACAGTTTCTAGAGATGGTTCTCACCAATGAAATGAGCAAAAATTTTGGTAAATATATTATTTTTCTTATGTCTAAGGTGTACCAAGTATTTTTCTAGCAAAATTCTCCCAGAGTGCTACCTCTCATGAAGGAATCATTGCAATTTTCACCTAACAAAAGAATTGTAGAATGGTTCATGATGGAAGAAGGTATTGTTATCAGAGTGTATGGATTTTTCCATCAACCATATGTTTTACCTGCTTTCTTAACTCCTAGGATTTTTTCCTTAGAGACGATCAGGAAGAAGCTCATTATTGAGAATGAACACTTTATCAATTTCAAAAAATCACTTGAAATCAAGTTTCCATGGGTGGTTGGCACATTCATTATAAAAAGTAAAGTTGCTTTTCCTGTTGTGGAGATTTTAATCAAATAGATGAGGTTTCATACTGTTGTTGATATCAATTATGATCCCCACCATGTCATCTCAATAAGGAGACAAGTCAATAAAAAAAACCATTCGAGCATCAAGAAGTTGAAGGCCTGGCTGATAGTTCTAACTGGTTGGATTATCCTCAGGTGACACATAATGACAAGGATATGCAACAGGGATCCACTTCTCCAATGAAGGATGGAAGTGTCACACAGACTGATCCTTTGGTTGTTGTTCTAGAAGTAGAAATGATATCTCCTATTGCAAGTCACTTTGAGAGGACTAATAAGAGGGATTTTTCTGATTCTATGGAGACAGAAGAAGAAGGCACTGCTCAAACTTCAAAGAAGCAGAAAGTTGAAAATGAAGGATGCATGATACAGGAAAAAGATACCAAAGGTAAGAAAAATAAAATGAAATTCAAAGGAAAAACCTTTGAAATTAAAGAATATGCCTTTTCATAAACACCCCAAGATTCTACTACTTAGTTCAAAACCAGGGCTAAGTTATTTGACAAATACAAGGAAGATAAAGAGGTATCAATAGATGAGTCACTTAAATTCTATGTTGGTTTCATAAAAATTTCTAGCAAATGTGTGGCTTTGGTTAATGTCAGAGATCATGGTCAGAACATTATGAACTTAGCAATAGAAACCAAGAACAAGGTAGCTGAGATGAGGATGAACTTGGAGAATATTGCTATACCTAATATGATTCATATCCACAAACAAAATGGATAAGTGATATATATTGACCTACTCAAGGCCACTCTAAAGGTATCTAGATTGCAATATGCTAAAGCCAAAGTTGAGAACTAGTTGAGATAGGAAAGGGTGGAGAACAAGGCTCGTCAGGAAAAAAAAATTAAAAATCTTTAAGGTGTTTTGTTGACTATTGATAATAAATATGATAAACGAGAAGAAACTTATAAGTTTCTTAATGAAAAAGATAACACCATCCAGTTATTACAGAAGAAATTGAATATCCCAGCCACCCAGCTCATACAAGCTACACAACTTACAGAGTTGGAGAAAGAAAAGGAAACTTTAAATAATGAATTGAATGATTGCAAACCAAATCTTTTAAAGTTTGTTGAGGATAAGAAGTAATGGGAAAATGATAGAATCCTTTTGATTGAAAATGAAAAGGCTCTAAAAGGAAAATAGGCAAAATTGGAGAAAGAGTTGAATGAAAAGGCAAAAGAGTCTGAAGTACATATTGTTCCATCTCCTGCATAAGCTGGTGCAGACTTTGTTATACAAGCAATGTCTTAGATTAGCCTGAGAGATTTAGAAATTGTTGCTTTAAAAAACCAAAATAAGAATATGGAAAATTTAGCTTTAAAAAGAGAAGAATCTTGAGAAATTTTGGTAGAATACATGCAAAGATCTTTTAAACAAAAATGAAAAGCTAATGAAACAACAACTCCGTAGTTGACATTAGTTATGGGTTTTCATTCTTGTTGTGTGTTAAGGGTATATTATAGTTGCTATAGAAAACTTTAGATTGTTATGTTGTTACCATCTATCTTTGTTATAAAATGCTAATATTATTCCTTTTACTTTTCTTGCAATTGGAATGGTCTCAAAATGTTTGAAGAAATTTGTATGAGAATACAAAGTCCTTAAGAAATTTATGAATATATGTATTGTAAACTATTTGAAAAAATCATACGACTGGCAATAGCATCCAAACTACAACAATTTAGTGTTCAATTGTGTCAAGTGCATTACAATGGTATCCTAGTCGATGATCGTACCAACCTTTGATTTCTTGAGACATTGATGACCAGGGGACATGGAGGAGTTCCCCTCACAAGATCAAATTCTGGAAAAATAAGAGTTAGATATGGGAGATAGACAATATTCTTCAAAGGATAGTGTGCTCTAGATACTGGGTGACTTGGTCAAGGGACAAAATGAGACTAAGGAAGTTATGATAGTTACCAACAACAGAGCCTTGATATTCTCAAGCAGTTATTGGGACGATGATGGATTCATATTTATACATGACATGTTGGATCTCGTAGATCTCATGGAGATGATAGGGATCATGTAGAGGGTATCAATACCCATATACTAGCACAGAGTACTCCACATTCTGCTAGAACGAGGACACCAGGTACTTGTTACTGGCATTCCTTAAGGAGAAACCTTCATGTATGCAAGAGGAATAGGATGATGTTCCCACTTACATCAAACAATATTAGGCACTAAGACTAGAAGCATAGGAATTTATATATTTTCTTGATTACTATAACATCAGGACCAAGAAGAAGCCTAGAGATTGGAACAAAACACCACAGTACCTGTAGAACTTTGACATGATGCATAAGGTAGGAGAACTGTCCATTCCATGTTTCGATAGATCTTCCCAGAGCACAACTAAGTCTTGGGTAAACAATTGGACACTTACTTCCAACTTAACCCATTGACAAAGGCATGGTAGGCAAGGTAAATTAAATTTTCCAACCTACACTTGGAGGTAGAAGCTCATGAGTGGTGTTGCCATGGTCTAGTGACACTTGGACATTTTGGTATCACATATTACACAAATTTCACCAAAGATTGATGGAATGGTTCCACAAAAAGGACCTAATATCTAATTCAAGGATTTGGAATAGTTGAGACTAACAAGTACACCAACAACACATATTACAGATTTCTAGAGGATGGAAGTCATGGTGATTGATATTTCTAAGCATAGGTTGGTATTGTTATTTATAGAGGGATTATATGAACCGTTGAGGGGCTGGATGAATACCTTTAGGCCAACCACATTACGAGATGGAATTATGATGACCTACGACATAGAGGATACCATGTCCAAGAAGGCACCAACAAACGTTACCCTTTATTGAGGAAAAAGGTAAGGACACGAACCCCCCCCCCCCCACAGAGTTCATGGATGGGGAAGGACAGGATGGACAAAGATACTTGGAGAGAGTTAAGGAGGAAGAAGATTTTCTATGACCGCAAAGAAACTTGTGAGCCAGGCTACAAGTGTATGGGTAAGATAAAGATGCACCGCATAGGGTTACTTCCCTATGATGAGAATAGTGGTGAGGATGAGACTCTTACCATACAGGAGGGTGACCCGTGCAAGGAAGAGACACTGCACTTGAGACTATGGAGGATTTATAGTTACAGGATGGTTTCAAAAATATAACCATTGCTACATTTTTTGGAGTTCTCGAGTACTATACTTTCAACATTGGGGGAATTTCGCAAGCGTAGAGAGATACATCATAGATTGATGGTGGGGCTACCCACAACTTCATAGATGCAGCACTTGTCTCTAGGAGGCACATTCCCACAAAATCATTTGAGGGATTTGGCATAGTGGTAGCAAATGGGTACATCATGACTTGTACTTAGAGGATCAAAGTGTCGAGTATGATGATGGGAAACTTTACATTGACCGATGACTTCTATATAGTGGATTTGGCAGATACCAACATGGTATTGGGAGTCCATTTGTTGTATTAAAAGACTTCAAAATGATTTATCATATCATGAAAATGGATTTCTTAGACAAATGGGGTCAATGAGTTGTTTTGAGAGGCACGGTGACAAGGGTTCATAGGATTGTGTCAAGTAAACACATGGAGGACATCTGTAGGCATGGATACATAGTAATGCTCTAGGATGTAGGTTCAGGTCACATCAATAGAGTGATGGATATAATAACACATACAAGATATAGGAGGGTGCATGAGGATACCATTGTGTGCAACAGTATACAGGGATACATACTGCATAGTGGTGCATGGTGATGTCTAGTGGAGTTTTGGAGCATTTCTCCCAGGAAGACCTCCTCATAGGGATCTTGGGCATATAATTGAGTTTGTTTTACCCAAGATCAGTGAGTGGATGGGTGAGGCTCAGGAGAAGTAAATCCCTCGATGATCTATATTTATTTGGGGTATCATTAGATGAGGGCTAGGAGGCATGATGCTCACAGATCTTCTTCCAAACTTCATTATGGGTTTTAGATCACGCCCTTAGGGTTGACTAACACAATATCTACTTCTCAGTCACACATGTAGTGGTCGAGACATCTATTGATGTTATACAACAAGACTTGGTAGGTTCACATGAGTATGTTGGATAAGACTAGTGGAATTATGGCAAAGATAAAGGTCTTTCATTTGTACCATGGGATTAGTGCTTAGATTGCACAGGAGGAGATTCAAGGTATATTAGATTGGTTCACAAGGATCGCATCCAACAAAGTATGGGATTGCAACATATCCTATAGAGATCACACATGTTTATATGCAGATTCCTCACTTAGGGAGATGATCACAAGGGTTAGGTAAGATTCATATTTAGCAAGGAATTATTCGTATTTGTGTGAGTATGAGGCTTCATCAATGCAAATCTATCTCTCGATAGGTGATTATAACCTGTGGTTTAATTAAGCACATTGATAGTGATTGGGATAGTATATTTTTCGATGCATTTTTTCAAGAGCCAAACAAATTAGTAGGCTCAAAATTGATTCTTGGTACTTGGTTTATACCAAATGATTTCATGTTGGGGGCTTGACTTATTGGGACTCTAATGATTATTAGCATGGCATAGCAACAATTAGTAGGAGTTCGATTTGGTGAAATTCCTACTTGGTGGTGGGATCTGAGAATTCATCCGAGTGATAGATTTCTTTAGATTGGAGAGATGATCGACAATGTTGAGATGATGATTGGTCAACTATATTTTTGGGAGGTCAATGGAGGATATATTGATACTTCTTCTACATGGAAAAACAAGATTTCATTTCCAATATTTAAGATTGAGTGTAGCAGTCATTATGTAGGACATGACTTCACATGGGTGCCTATGCAAGACATTTTTCATGGGGGTATTTCAGTTGAGAGTTATAGGAAAGGGGGATACATATGGGGCATGGAATTCAGTTGGTTATGATCAGAGTGATGCATTGTTAGCATGGTGGTCCATTTCTGATATTAGCTTGGGACCCTAGGATTTCAATATTAGTTAGTACAACAGTTGACACAGAGGCGAGATGAAAATTTTCTGTCATAGGTTGGTTTCCTAGTAGAGCGGTTCTTTGAAGGGTTGATTAAGTTGTTGGAGTATCAGATTTCTCTACTCACAAATAGTATTCAAGAGTATTCTTATGTTAGTATCCTACCAGACCATGTATCGAGTGGAGGATGCTTCACCTCTTTCTAATTTTTTTGGGACTCTGGTATCATTTCCAATTCCATTCTAGTTCAACTAATGCATCAAGAAAGTTACACTGCTTGTGGACAAGCAATCTTTGGGAAGGGAGGACTGTGATGTTTCCTTCCACAGATCAGAACAATAGGATGACCATTGGCCTAAATGACCCATAGGATAGATCCAATGAAGATAAGGGGGTCACCTATATTATCATTTAGCTTAGAAAAGATGTTTTATTTCTAAAAAGTGGTTAATGAACACTTAGATATTGGAAATGTGACTAATAACATTTTGGATGGTATTGGGGTGTTCCATGGTACTGACCATGGTATGGAGTCTAGGAAAATATTAAAGGAGGGGCAATGCCTCGTTGGAGGGTATGATGATTTGACTTGATCTCTTGTATGTTTGGTGAGATAGAGTCTACGTTGGGGTTTGAAAAAACCCTTCCATTCTCATTTGATTTTGGTGGTGCAAGATCCATCCTAGCTAAACTCTTGGGGAAAATTCAATTATGGAGGTCACATTCCTTGAAGAAGCAAAATTAGTGTGTGGAGGTTGAAATCTCTTGAGAAGAGGTTGAATCTGTAGAGAGGGGGGGTAAGTTCAATTGCTTGTGGGAAGATCGTGAGCATTGCATCAACTCGTGGCGTTTAGTGGACGTGGTGGTAGGAGAAAGGGTCCATCTCCTTATGTCTTGGTTGTCCGCTTCAGGGAGAGTTTGACTCAATTGTGAGGAAGGGTCGTGTTTGTTAAGGGAGGCCACACCATTAGAGAATGGTTTGTGATATTAAGGGAGACTTGAGCCCATTGGGAGTACGGGCCATATTTTGGAGCAGGTCATGGAGGATATAGGAGGTTGTGAGCTAAGAAGGAGTGCCCAAGACAAGCACCCAATATTTTGTTGATTCGTGACACTTGTGGAAAGGCCATCGACCTTAATAGTCATAACATCATTCCATTGGGGAGGCCAAGCTTGCTTTGGAGGGTAGATCCATTAGAGGGAGGATGAAGAATCAAAAGAGTTCGTAGGAGGTTCCAGAGGAGGATAGATTCTCTTTAGGCGGGGTTGAATCCATCAAGAATCCATAGCCATTTGAAGAGGAACCCAACAGTTGACATCATTTCCAGGTTTTCAATGTTGTTGTGTGTTATGGGTACATTGAAGCTGCTATAGACTCCATTATATTGTTGTGTTGTTACCATCTATCTTCCTAATAAAATACCAATAAGTTCCTCTTATTTTGTGTGTAATTGGAATGGTCTCAAAATGTTTAATGAAAGGTGTATGAGAATACAAATTGCTTGCGAAAGTTATAAATATGTGTATTGCAAATTGTTTGACAAAAGCATACAACCAATAATAGCCACCAAACCACAACAATTTAACCTTCAGTTAATTTAAAGACATTGCATTGGGTCATGGTTTCTCAAACCACAAGCTAATCCCACAAGTCAGACACAAATAAAATAAAATAAATAAATTATTAATATGTTAATTATAATAAATGATCCATAATAAACTACCTTAAATTTAATTAACTAATTTAATAATGTTATTTTTTAAAGATCGATGGAGATCATTTTTTCACATTTTTAGAAATCTCAACATTTCTAAACGCATGGTCTCTATCAATCTTTAAAATATCTACCTATAAAAAAGACCATGAAATAATGTCTATTTTAATTATAAGATATATTTCACACCAATGAAATAATATTTATTCTAATTCTAGTTATAAATTTTGTATTATTTATTCTAATTCTAGTTATAAATTTTGTTTTTAAAAAAATAATTTACAATTGCTTTATATTAAAACAACCAGCATGAAAGGCCTTACACATAATTGTCCATTGTACATATATTTTCAAACTTTTGAAGGGAATATACACATCTCAAAATTGAATCCATTGTACATATATTCTCAAATTTTTGAAGGGAATATACACATCTCAAAATTGGATCCATTGTACATATATTCTCAAATTTTTGAAGGGAATATACACATCTCAAAATTGGATCCAATTTTTGAAGGGAATATACACATCTCAAAATTGGATCCATTGTACATATATTCTCAAATTTTTGAAGGAATATACACATCTCAAAATTGGATCATATAAAAGTGTCCAAAATATACTAGTCTACCAATTTTATTAGAAATTGTATAGGAATCGCACTGCCACTCACCACTTTCACTCCACATTTTAAATCATGAGAAGCGGGCTATGGTCCTCCACATATCCCTCCGCGTGTTTTAAAATGGGTGGGGAAAAAGCGAGACATGATCCCTTCGCGTGTTTTAAAAGGAGGTGAAAGGGGTAGGGAGAAAGCGAGACATGATGGGGAATGGGGTTCGGTTAAATTTTAATTTTAATTAATTGATTATTTTGTTTTTTTAAATAAAATTGTATTTTTTTATAAAATTTAAATGTTTAAATTTTAAAGTTTTTAAAATTAAAATTGTTTTAATTTTAGTTAATAAAATTAAATTTGTTTTAATTTTAGTTAAATATAATAATTTATTTTTTTATTGTTATAGTGTTTTTCTTAAAAAGATTATATATTTTTATAGGTTGTGATTTGAAATGTTTATAATTGTAACTTGAAAAAGGAAGGGGTGGTATTGGTGGTACCTCTTTTCAATTTGAGGGTTGTTTTGGTATTTTCATCACAACATGTTGGTTGTTAAAGCCATAGTTTCAAACAAGTTGTAATTTTAACTTTATAAAGAAAAATGGAGGTGCCATGGTGGCACCACCTTAGAACCATAGTTTTAAGTAAACTTTTAATTTCAGGGTTTTGATTGTAACAATGTTGGTTGTTAAGGCCAAGGTTTCAAACACAATGAAATTTTAACCCCGAATAAAAGTAAGGGTGATTTTGGAAGAACCATTTCTCCATTTGGGGGTTAATTTATGGTTTTAATTGCATTGGTGCAAGTGGTGGTTTCAAAAATGTTGTAAGTTTGGCCCTCACAAAAGAATGCTACCAATAGGACTGCTTTTCGATTTGGGGGTAAAAACGACTACTAAATGCACCCTAAAAAACACATGTCAAGTTGTATAATGTGTTTTTATTAAAGATGCACTCTTGAGCTTCCATCGTCTAAGTTATTCTCGCTAGCAAGGACAACTACCCATAATAGACTAGGAAGATTAGAACACTCTCATGTTCAATAACCTATGGGAGGGCACTATGAAGAAGAACTCATTGAAAGAAGGGTTGGTCATATATTTACTCCACAAAAACCATCTGTAACAGATAAAGAACTCACCCTATGGAAGAAGAAAGACAAGAAGGCATATGCATTGACTGTTTTTATTGTAAGTGAGGTGTGTTGTTATTTACTGTATATTCAAGATGCTTATTGTGCTTTGAAGAAATTGTAACAAATAAAGAACTCACCCTATGGAAGAAGAAAGACAAGAAGGCATATCCATTGACTGTTTTTATTGTAAGTGAGGTGTGTTGTCATTTACTGCATATTCAAGATGCTTATGGTGCTTTGAAGAAATTGTAACATATAAAGAACTCACCCTATGGAAGAAGAAAGACAAGAAGGCATATGCATTGAGTGTTTTTATTGTAAGTGAGGTGAGTTGTCATTTACTGCATATTCAAGATACTTATGGTGCTTTGAAGAAATTGAAGAATTTATATGACACACTCAAAATTGGAACTCATACAATTCCTAGTGAAGCTCTTCAACCTTGTGGTGAAGGACCATGATTCTATAGATTTAACATCTGAAATGAAAGCCCGGTTATGCATGAAATTTATGTCACCAGAGTAAATATGGGCCTTCCATTCATGGCCTTTATCAAGGGCCTATACCCTTCCTATTCACATTACCTTGAGTCCCTGCAAGCTAGTGGTCAAATGAAATCCCTCACATTTGACACATTGTTGGAGAAGATTGTGGAAAGTGAGAAAGCATTCAGAAAGAAGGAAACTCAATCTACCAAAAAGACAACACATCTTTCTCAAAAAGAGAACAAACAATTAAATCATCCATCTAGAGGAGAAGGTAGTAAAATAGGACATGGAAAAAATAATTTCAAAGGAAATGGAGGTAGACATAATCAAGGTAAGAGATCTGATCATCATTGTACTCGTTGTGGAAAGGATGGACATGATGTGGATAATTGTTGAGATCCATGGGAAAATATCAAAGATAGGCATGACCAGAAGAAATAAGATAAACGTAAAACCCAGGAGACTAGTAAAGCTCATGAATCTACTCATTTTATTATTGCACATTGTAATGTTAGACTAAATGAAGTTCTTTCCAATGCTTCATTTTCTTCTTGGAAAGATACATGGATGCTTGACATTAGTGCAACCTCCCACATGACTTTTATAATAATAAAAAAAATTGAAGAACTGAATGCCATTATAGACGTGGCAATGTATTTTGTAGATAAGTCTACCTTCAAGTCCAAGGGAATTGGCTTCATTGGGCTCAAACTACCTAGATTCCTTGATTTTTTATTATATAATGTTGAGTCTATCTTCTAAATTTGAAAATAAGCTTACTATCCCTGATGCACATTTAAAAGCAAGGCTATTCCATCCACATGTTATTTGATGGAATAATACGGATAAAGAAGTCCTCTAATAACCAGGTCATCATGATCAGATGTGAAGATATAAAATTATTGACGTTGAAAGGAACATCTGCAAGATAACGAAATTTTGCCTACCTACCTCAACATGAAGAAGGTACATTGTCTTCTGGTATTTTATGGGATTCTAAATATGGGCACATTAACTATAATATTCTTCGATTGTTGAAAAGGAATGGTGGTTTTGGTTTTCCCACCATTCCAAAAAAAAATGAAATAGTGTGATGCTTGTATTCTTGGAAAACATAGTAAGTGGCCTTTTCGTGAACCAAATTTTAGAGCATGTAGAAAGTTAGAATTGGCACACTTTGACTGGTGTGGCCCCATGTCCATTCCTTATACAAATGATATTAAATATCTCATGACCTTTGTTTATGATTACACTAGGATGCGTTGGGTCTATTTATTAAGGAAAAAACAAAAACATATGAAACATTCGAAAAATTTCACGTTTGGATTGGAAATGAAGAAAAATCTCACGTTGGCACACTTCTTACTAATAATGGAAAATAATACACTTCTAATGGTTTTAAAAACTATCTTCATAAACATGGGATTAGGAAACCAACTACAGTTCCATACAATCCTTGATAGAATGCTATGGTAGAAATAATGAATAGAACTCTCTTGAATGTGGTATGCTCCATGTTTTTTTCAATGATGTCAGATTGATGTTTTGGGATAATGCAACTTTAAGTTCATTTTATTTGAGAAATAGAAGTCCAATTCATGCTCTTGGAAACAAAATGCCAAACAAAATGTGGTATCGTTGCATCACTTTGGTGAGGCATCTCAGGGTATCTTGTTCCACTTGTTATTCCTTAATTCAAAGGAACAAAGAAACAATCTTGGTGCAAGGAGTTGAAAGTGCATATTCTTGGGGTACTCAAACACGACCAAGACATATCATATTTACGATGATGTAAACAAAAAGTTTATTCTTTCCATAGATGTCACTTTTCTTGAAATGGATAAAAAAGACGATTATGTTGAGAGGCAGCTTGATCTTCTAGAAAAATATACTCATGTAAATACCTTTCATGAAGTTTATAATGATATTCCACATCTTGACGGAGGGGATTCCTATCTTGGATCAATATATAGAATCTCCTTTTGCAACACCATATCCCCCTAATAAAGAAGTTCCTGACACTTCACCAGAAGAGGAGAGTCAATTGGATGATGTGGTTGGGAGGATTGGAATACTAAATCTTGAATAAAATGAAGCACCACCAACTATGAAACTTGCAACTTCACAGAAATTTCTGAAATGGGACACAAAGACATTTGAAAGTGTCCATCTTGATGCAGTTAGAAATATGAGAACAAGAACTTCGACTATTCAAGATGATGGACACCAAATTCAGGTGATGTAGAAGATATGGATGTCTCATATTATTGTCAATTGAATTTATCTGCTAACCTTGAACCAAATTCCTTTGAAGAATTTGTTTCTTGTGATGAGTGGAAATAAGCCATGTGAAATGAGTATGATGCTCTCGTTAAGAACATGACTTGGAAGTTGGTGGACCCTCCATTTGGAACCAAATTGATTGGTTCTAATTGGGTTTACAAGAACAAGTACAAATTAGATGATCCACTTGACAAGCTCAAGGAAATGCTTGTGGAAAGAGGTTTTGCACAAAAGGAAGGAATTAATTATGAGGATACTTTCTCTCCATAACAAAATGGGATACCAACTACACTTTCTTGTCATCGATTTCACGAAATGGGTGGAAAATTCATCATATGGATGTAAAGACTTCTTTATTGAATGTAGACTTGAAATAGAATGCCTTCATATCTCATCTAGAAGGCTTTGTTGTGAAGAAGAAATAACAAAAGGTATGTAAAAGCATCAAGTCATTGTATGGATTGAAACAAGCACCTCACACAAGGTACAAAATGTTAACTAAGCATTTTTTGAAGTTATATTTCAAACATTTTTATCTTGATGATGCAACATTGTTTGTAAATAAAGTTGGAAGATCTATTGTATATACTGTGGTGTATGTATATGATCTTCTGATGTTAGGGAACAATGAAAGCTATATTGCATCCATAAACAAAGAATTAAAGAAGGGATTTGAGATGACAGATTTGGGAAACCTTCACTACTACTTGGGAACTAAAGTGACTTAAAATCATAAGTACCTATTCATCTCCAAGAAGAAATACATTGGAAAATCGTTGACTAGGTTCAACATGATGGAAAGTAATCATCTCTCCACTCTAATGGAAAATAACTTGAAGCTCACATCAAAAGAATGGAATGAATTTGAGGATGCAAGAAAGTACATATAACGTGTAGGAAGTCTCATCTACCTTACCACCACTAGACCACATATTTCATTCATTGTTGGAATCCTTTCTAGGTTCATGCAAAATCATTGTGAAACACATTGGTTTGTTGCCAAGAGGGTTCTAAACTACTTGAAGGGGACTCAATATTTTGGACTTAAGTATTTTAAGGTGGATGAATTAAATCTAATTGGCTATTATGATTCAAACTTCGATGGAGATAAATAAAATGGAGTGTCTACTTCAATCTACCTCATGAATCTTGGATCATCATTTGTCTCCCAAATATCATGCAAACATTCAATTCCAACAAATTCCACAATAAAGGAAGAAAATGTGGTTGTTGCATAAGAAACAAATGAGATCATGTGGATTTGGAAAATACTTGAATATTTGTATGAGAAATAAGTGAATTCCACTCCTCTACTGATTGACAAAATTTATGAAATCAAGTTAGCCAAGAATCCTAGATTCCATGATCGAACCAAGCACATCAACACGAAGTAGCATATGATTCGATATCATTTAGAGGCCAAGGAAATTCATTTGAGGCATTGTTCCACAAATGAGAGAAATGTAGACATCTTCACTAAGGCACTTCGAAGAGAAAAACTTGAAAATTTCAAAACGATGTTTGGACTCATGAACACCCCTTCAGATTAAGGGGGAAAATGTTGAAAACTTAATCTTTTAGGATTACGGTTCCTTGTAAATAATTACTTTAGTTACGGAAATGAATAGGCGTGTACCTTGGGAATGTGAAGCTCAAAAGTAACCTCTCAACTATATAAATAAATAGTTTATGCTCAATAAAATTACTTTCAAAAGTTATTCCTTTCACGTGAGGCGAAGAAATTCCATGATTTTATGATGGTGGTATTATATGGAAACTAGTATGAAGTAAATGTGGCATGGATGAAACTAGCAATACATTGGAAGTGCCAAACAATTTACCTACCTATAACATACCTCGTTACTTGACCCAAAAAACATAATCATGGAAAATTTTAAGCATCCATAATTTTCTCAAAGTGTAGAAACCCTGGTAAATCTAACTAATTCTCAAATTTGCAACCATAAAATGTTTGGATTTTTTTTAAAATTCAAATTTCTAAGGACTTTATATAGTTTTTGGACAATTTTTGTGATTTTTAGAGTAAAAAAAAATTATCGCATGGAATTTGGGTGAATCATATTGGGAAAAAAGAAAATTAGCGAATTGTTTTTTGGAAAAAGGTAAAAAAAAAAACCAATGGGCTGAATTTCTCCCTAAAAATTTTCCTTGCACACAATTTAAACATCGGCTAAGTTTACCATAGATCCTATTCTTTGACCTTAATCGATTAACATTTGAAAAGGGTGTGCACATTGCTCAACCCACAAATTCGATAACCCTTGGTTTAACAAAAAAACACTTAGCTTGAAAAACGTAAGCGACAAGAAATTCAGTTACACGAATTTGCTACATGATTTCTTGTAGCTGCCCCTATACAAGTAGAACCAATTCTTGCTAACAGAACCATAAAAAACTACATTAACTATTTTATGTAACTAGCATATAATTGATTTCATATATGTGTGTGTGTGGATATATATACATACATATAGGCGACATCAATCTAAATAAGGTAATTGTCCACATTTATGCATGTTTTCTTGTTTTTGGTAATCATTTCAAAACACGATTTGTTTTAGCTAATCATATTTGGTTGTTTGTATTCTCTCTCTATATATTCTAGAGGAATTCTAGTAGAATTATTGGAAGTGCAGACTACATGTTAACGACTACCGAAATTGTATACAGTTATTGTTGCTACCGAAACTACCAGAAGTTGTCTAAAATGTGATTTTTAGGATTTTATGTAACAATTCTCTTTGGGACATTTCACAATCACATAATGTACAAGATTTCAACATATTCAACACATTTTGAAAATATCTCTTTGACACATTTTGACAAACACTTTATGTGTAATTTTTTTAAGTCTTATTCAGACATTTTGTCAAGCACATTGTGTGCAAGGTCTGAAACAAGGTTTTAACAGGAAAATGTGTTTCTAGCCATAGAAATTTCATCACTTGAGTTTATAATGTCATAAACAACTTTCCATTTATTCGAACACATGGAAAACTTATGCAATACATTCAATACTAAGAAATTAAACATACAACACATTTAAATTTATTTTCATACATCAATAACACTGAGAATTACCATCATAATTTTCAACAAATTGGCTTATCTGAAAAACACTTGACTTGGGAAATTAGCTACATGTGAGGCAAGCTCCTCCCAACCATAGGAACACTGTTTTCCTTATATTTCAACACAAATACCACCCTCGAGATATAACCAATAATTCACCAAGAAAATTCACTCAAGTTTTGACTGGAAATTGAAACTGGGCACTCACCCAACCCACAACAAGTATTTAATTCACAAAACTTAAAACATGGACACAACTAGTTCCATAATAAATAATACACTCCCTCTCTCAGATTCAATTCCTTAGCACAATCATGGATACACCCTTCACAACAATACCTCAAGCCACCATGATCGATGCCTAGATTTTTTTTGAGAAAAATGAAAATTTTATTCTCCATATCATTGGTCATTGGTTAACAGGTAAGAAACCCAAAATCTACTAAGAAATGAGCATAAATGGAATAGTCTTACATGTTTATAGGATTCAAAACCTTCATAGGTAGCTCGTACTTCATTCCTCTTCACCCGAGCATAATTTTTCCCAAACTTTACCATGACAAAAATGAACTCTATGGAATCGATTTCTCTCATGCATGCTTGAGTTTTATTTGCATGAAAATCAACCCATATGGGCTCTCCAAGAGATCCACCACTTTTAATATTTAATACTTTCACCTAAGCACCCACTTTTTTGTTTGTTTGTCATAAATGTCTATCACTCGGGGCTAGTGCATTTCAACCATTGGCTAAGAAACCACAACCTAGGGGAATCTAAGCCATCAAAATCACCCAGGGCTCGCACCTATCTTGGGCCACACCAACACTTAACATGGTTGTACTTTTTGGTGTCTCATCCCAACTAAGTCACCCCTAAGAGTATTGAACTTGGGTCGTCTTGCAAACGAAACCCACACCTTAACCAAGTGAGCTAATGGAAATTGACACCTAGGAACCCACTTAGGAAAATCAATGTTTAAGGATTAATAATAGTGGTTTAAGATTTAAACATCATAATGATATGTTTTTTTCTTTTCAATTAAACCAAGGTCATGTTCTTACCCCATGGGACTTATTCATAGCCCCGTTACTCTCTCACTAGTGAGTTCATTGGTCTCCCATACACTTTCAATGTTTCTCCTCATAATTAGTAGTTTTATAAATTGTTAATGTATACATGATTATGTCCTAGCCCTTTAGGTTGTTTAGCTTAATAATTACATCATGTATAAATAAAATTGGGGAATTAAAACTAGGGGTATTACATTCCCCTCCCCCTTAGATTGACTGATCTGTCGTTCGGGGGTAGATCTAATTGCAAAGGAAGAGGTGAGGCTAAGAGAGCCTCACCTCTCAATGGAGAAACGAAAATATAACACGCACATCCAAAACAGAATGAGAGACACAAGAATGACACATGAAAAGTTCTTCTTCATTAGGAGGCCAGATGCCTTTTTATAGAATTACAAAGGGACCTCATGGATGAGGCCAAAGAGAGCACAATATATCTCATGGATGCTGCTTATTATTAATAATATATCTAATACATTAAACATAATACTATATGTAATACATTAAACCAAGTACATTGAAACTAATACAAAAATGGAGAGTGTGGGAATCCCATATAGACCATTCCTCCCCATTGAAGTGGAAAACGTTCCTGCCTCTTGATTAATATTGGAATCCATGCTTGCAAAGAGGGAAAGCCAACTATAGAAGAGCTGCTGAGCTGTGTTGTAACTGGATGACTATCCCAACGATTTGTAGATGGTGTAAGATGCGATCACGTAGGGATGCCTAGGATGTTATTGCTGTACATCTTGTTGATCATGTGCAAATGAACTAGAGGGAGAGATCTGTTGACTTTTAGATCTGTGGACCTCCTCTCTCTAGATCTGCGAGCTTTTTATAGATCTGTGAACCTCCTCTCTTGGTGGTGGAGATCTATGCGCCATTGGGGCTAGGAGACCTGTGTATCCACTAAAAAATGAACTAATACTAAAACCCTAACAAGGGTGTGATCTGGACTGAAATAAAAGCTGTAAGCGGCCTCAAAACCCATAAAAGAACTCTCTGCAAACAAAATTGTGTGAAGTGCTGTAGAGTATTGCTGGAGGATTGGGAAAAACTGAGTACTTAGAGAACCAAAACTACAGGTGCTGAAAAACTGATAAAAAAAAGTGTTACTGTTGAAGACTATGCGCTGGATGTTGAAAAACTGAAAGAGAAGTGTATACCAAAGAGAGGCACATGACGTTCTTGTGCTGATGAAACTGTTGCAAAAGAAAAAAACAATTGGTATTGTTGAAACTTAAACCCAAAAATAAACTGTTGAATAACACTACGATCCTTGTTGGAAATGAAATGACTACTTAAGCTTTTGTTCAAAAGAGAGGTTTTTGCTTCGTGGGAATTTATGCACTCGTAGGGCTAATATGGAGCATGATGGGAGCGTGTAGGCCCAATAATGAGCTGACGATTTCAGATTTGAAGGATTATTTGTGTGAAAAGGTCTACTAAAAAAGTGTTCAAAGGTTCTTCAGACAAATCTGCAACATTTGGTGGAGCTGATTCAGTAGGCTCCAGAGGACCCTCCATTATTGCCGAAGTTGGAACTCTTTCCAGCTCTTGAAACTCAATGCTTTTAGGTGTGAGAGATTTTGGCTTTTGGCTTTGGAGGAACTTTGGAGAATGCAATCAATATCCTGTTGAAAAGATTTGCAATATCTTCACAATCACGACGCTCATAAAACCAAATTCCATTCCTTTCGTGAGCTGCATTTCGATAAAGTAAATATGGAACTTGGACTTCGTATTCAAAATCACCAAGCAGATTCTCAACCAAGTTCTCGGTATTACGCAGATTCATGACAATAAATTGGAAATGCGACTGCATCTTCCTCTTGACAACGAAAAGCGATGCCTCGACATCTTTGCGACTTCATTGGTTGAGTTTGGTATTGAACTCGTAGAATGTAACATGAGCAGTCGTGAAGAGGATGTCTTTTACACAGGGATCGATCTGCTGAAGCACCGTGAGGTTGAGGAGCTTGGTGCTCTGCTGGTCCAGCTGTGGCATTAGTTTACCGTCCACAGTGTTTATATGTAAATCAAAAGTTCGATCTTTACATAACAATAATTTTATAATAGATACAAGTGCTCTACCCACATCGCTTCTACCACTTGTGTGGTTGTCCATACTTTTCAAATAATATATGTTGTGTTAAGGAAAACAAGAGCTTGTCCACTCCTCTTTAACTTTTTAAGTTAAAACAACCATTTCTTGGATTGAGTCTTTCTTTTGCATTCAAACACATGCATTCATTAGGCCAACATATTGACAATCATGACATCCTTATTTGTTATATGTCCAATTGCATCATTCCCTGTTTGGACTGCAATTATGCATTTTATGCTTAACTAAGCATATGCATGCAGATGACTCCAATCATCTTGATATATTTTAAATGAATTCATTATTTCAGCATGCAGCTTTTAATTTAAACAAAAATAAACACAACAGTTTCTCGCTATAATATGCATTTTAACCAACTTTCTATTTCTAGAAAGTAAAATATAAATAAAGGGACATGTCACAACCGTATCCAGGTGTTTGACTTCAAGAAGTGTATCCAGCATCCATGTTGAAGAATTGAAGTATGAATATAATAATTTGATCCATGATTTACAAATGGGTAGTGAACCTTTAAGTATGGTTGGACATTTACATGGAGGTTCACGTCCTCATATTTAGAATTAATGCTTCATTAATGATCTTAAACTATTATTAATTATTAATTATTAATTTATTTTCTATTTATTCTTGTAACATTGCCTTTCCCTTAGGAAAGCTTTATCCTCAAAGCTTGATTTTTATGATTTCGGTCTTCGCTTTGATTCTCTGTCGATATTAGAATCGGATGAGATTTCTTCCGCAGAGACTTGCACTTCTTTTCCATTGATGATTTTGCAATGTAATGTCTGACGCTCCCTACATTTATGGCATGGGATCCAGTCATCACTGCATCGACGACATGTGTGTTTTTTTTAATTTTTTAATCAGAGTAATTAGTAGATATTTTCGACCTATTTTCAACTTCTTAGGTATATGATTAAGTTTTGTGGCATTGATGACCGGGTGACCACTTATTTCCACAATATCTACATTGTGTCTCTTTTTCTTGTCTATAATTGTTATCGCCTCTTGTTTTTATTCCCCCCAATTCGCATTCTGATGCTTTTGCTTTATGTCTTGCCACTTCTACATTTGGTATGTCATGCATCTTTACTTCTTTTTGGAGGTATGGTTTAATACCTCCTGAATAGGTTTCAAGTCATTTTTTTGCCAGATAACCCAAATACTCGTGTCGACAGGGATTCCCACAGATATGTGAATTCCTTGACACTTCCTCCCTGTTGTAATCTGGTAAGCTTTCTAAAAATTCATTTTCTGGGATTCCTCAAAACCTTTAAAAAAATAATTTTTGAACAAGTTCTAGGTGTAAGAAAAATTGCCTCCCTTCCACCATATGTACCAGTTACAGGCGTACCCTTCCATATACATTGACACACATTTCACCTTCTCTTCATCAGATGTAATGTTGTATATGTTGAAGTACTCCCCCACTTTGTTTAACCAGTAAACACATTGGTGTTCACTCCTGTTGTGTTTCGACAACTCTATTTTTGCCTTAGGTGGGTACACTATGTAAGGTGATATTGGTTTCTTTTTGCTTTACAATTTGATGGTGGCTCGAAGCTACTAGATGATGCAATCGGCATATTTGAACTGCTTCGTTGTTTGCGGTGATTTTTATCCTTTTCCTTCTCCACTACCTTAATGATATCGTCTATTTTGTTGTTTAATCGTGCCTCCATATCTAGAAGTACTTTTGTTTCAATCTCTTGTTTAAGCATCACAATGTTAATCTTTGTTTGTTTTTCCAAATCTTCTTGATTCTTGGTGTGTGTTTCTTGTGTGGAAAGGTTTGAATGAGGCATCTAACATGCCTGACTTGCTAACATGGTTTGTACTATGCATTAATTTCTTTAACACTTCCATTAATATATTATGGTTTTGTGTCATGGTGCTCAAGTTTTGTGTTACGGTGTTTATGTCTTGAGTCATGGTACTCATTTTGTCATCCAAGTATTTTCGTTTCTCATTCATGATGTCGAGTTTTTCATTAGGTCTTCTTTCTAATACTAGAACAACTTCGTGATTGATTTCTTTCTTAAGTGTGGTATTGCTATTTTTCATTTCTTCTTTCCAGCTTTTTTGGTTGGCTACGAAGGCCTTGATGTCCTTCTCCAATTTATCAACTTGGGATTTTAACTCGGTCGACATGCTTCTTAGGTGTGGCTGTGAATAATTGGACCCAATTTTGGCTTATGAGGGTGGAAAAAAGAAAAATGTCTTTGAAAAGTGATGAATCAATAATAATAATTATAATAATAAGAGTTACTATAATTTTTTGTGTACTTAAATAAAAAACAAAAAATATAATAAATATTATATTCAATTATTTGTATTATAAGGTGGAACAATAAAGTTTTAATAAAATTAAAATATTCTATAATAATATTGGTTTTTTGTGTAGGGTTACGTGGATAAAACTACAAGAGTGAGGAACAAAATGGAGTTGAATAGCGTGGGAAGAGATGACGTGAAAAGGAGGGGAATCGAAGGTTATTTTGATGAGTGTTCCAATGAGGATAAGAGAGAGCTTGTGAATGGAGGATCGCTGGGTATGGAGACACACAGGGAGGAGGACGGGGTGCTAGATGGTGGTTGGTGGTTGGAGAAGATGGGTGTGGAAGGATGTGTGGGATGTAGAGGAGGATGCAGAGGAGGAGGTAGGGAAAGAGGATATGTCGAGGGAGAGAGCGGGAGGTAGTGGAATGAGGGGATCACAATGAGAAGGAAGTATGGAAGGTTATGGATGCAGGGGTGTGGGAGAGGAGCGCGCGGAGGATGAATGGGATGGGTTGGGTAGTTACAACGTGATAATGAGAGGCGGTGGTAGATGGGGGTGAGTTTGAGGGTTTGAATGGATGTGAGGGTGGAAGACATGATGGAGTTTGGATGCTAGTGAACAACGCAAGAGGGAGGGAGTAGCAAGAACGAGAGATGGAGGCATAAGAGCTTGGTGACTGCAGAGAATAGGAGAGAGGTGGGTGGATGGATTGTGGATGAGTGCAACGTGAGGGTTCTGGAGGAGCCAAATCTAAGCTTAGAATAGGAGAAGAGAATCTTCTCTGATACCAATGTCACATTCGTATTTGGTTGTTTGACTTCAAGGAGCTTATATGATCTCTATGTTGAAGAAATGAATATATGAATATAATAATTTAATGGATGATTTATGAATGGGTAGGCCATGTTTAAATATGGTTGGTCATTTACATCGAGGATCACGTCCTCACATTTATAATTAATGTTTCATTAATTATCCCAAACTATTATTAAATATTAATTATTATTTTATTTTCTATTTATCTTCGTAACATGATATGAGTAAGAGTTTTTCTCCCTCTCAGTATTTATTTTAGTCTAGAATCTAGAGCTCCACAAAAACCATGGATTATTTTTCTCCTTGGTCTCTTTCTCTAGCAAGCAAGTGCTCTACTTGCATAATCTTTTTCTTCTTTCTTTAATGTACAAGTGCTTGATTTGCATTTCCATCTTTTTTCTTTAACATGCAAATGATCGACTTGCATATCCATATTCTTATTTAACATGCAAGTGCTCAACTTGCATCTCTGTCTTCTTTCTTTAACAGACAAGTGCTTGATTTGCATTTCCATCTTTTTTCTTTAACATGCAAATGATCGACTTGCATATCCATATTCTTATTTAACATGCAAGTGCTCAACTTGCATCTCTGTCTTCTTTCTTTAACAGACAAGTGCTCAAGTTGCATCTCTTGGCTAGACACATTATTACATGTAGAGGCATTCACTTGGGAATTTTTATTT